>JAVCKT010026150.1:0-12678 GCA_032273925.1 Rhynchotus rufescens
AAAATCCTCCTTCCCTCTCCCTCCCGGGAAGGAGGGGGGAAGGAGGGGCCTGTGTCCCCTTTCCACCCCCTCTTAACCCTGGGGTCTTTCTTCCCCTCACAGAAGTTGGGAAAGGAGGTTGAATCCCCCTGTGGGGTCCTTCTTTTGCTCGCCCCTCAAGTTTTGGGGCAGGGGCCGTGCCCCTCTCCCTGTTATTTATGAGATTCCTTCTATCACAGGCCAGAGAGAATATTTTTCCGTACCCCTTCCTGTTTTCCCTCCCATTATCCATGGGGTTTCTTTCATCACCCAAACATTTGTGGCGCTCATGCCCCAGTTTTGAAGGCAGGGCTGTTAGGCATCCCCTTTCCCAGCGGGATCCCTTTTCCCTGTGGGATCCCCTCACCCTGCTCACAGGCTTGGGAAGCAGAAGACAGGGGGGGAATCTGTGTGTACCCCCCAAAAATACCTGGGATTCTTTTCCCTGTGCGTGCCTAGGCAGGCTGCTCTGGCGCAGAGAAACCTGAGCCGCTTCTCCGTGCGAGGCAGAGCAGCTGCCAGCTCTCCATAAGTGGGAAATGCTTTGATCCTAGCCAGGCCTGGAGCTATTTGCCGCTGCTCCAAACTCATATTGGAGCTGGGAATATTTTTACAGCATCAAGACTTTGATTCTTCCTCCTAGCCAGAGCCTCAAGTGTCCTGCTCCACCTCCTGGATGGGAATGATCCGCCCTTCCCACCTCTGCTTTTTCACCTCCCTTTTCCAGCACCTGGACTCCGCTCCCCCTGCGTTTTGCTCCCTGTATATTGTCATTGTCACCCCCTGCAGCTCTGGCCGTCCCTGTGGTCTCACCTGCTTTTGTGCCTTTTTATTCTTTTATTTTTGGCGTGTGTTTCAGTGACAGCTCATTGAGGAAGTTTCGTTTTTCGAGCGGTGTCTGGGGAATGGGTAGAGCCCATTGTGGATGTGGAGCAGTTGTGCAGAGCTGCTTTCTTGCAGCCTGGTAGAAGTGCAGAGGTAGCTCGGAGCCTGCTGTGGTCTCATTTCTCCCCATTCCCCTCCCAGCATTCTGCAAAATCAATGAAATTTTGCCTTTTCGTGCCTAATTCATAGCCTGATGTTTTAGCATCAATCACAACCTCATGTTCAGAGGTGGCTGTGCTCGTTTGGGAGAGGAAAACCCGTTATTTGGCCAGGTAGCTGTAATTCCCTCCCCTCCTTTTCCAGGTGGGCGTTCTTCCCTCTTCCTCACTTTGCAGATAGGACTTTTTTCCTCTTCACCTGAGCTCTTCTGCTGCTCCTCAACTGCTCTTTTATTTTTCCATTTGCGAAGGTGACTTCTTATTTCCCATCCCCCCCTACCACTGCATCCCGTGTCCTTGCTTTCCTCTTCATTAACAGCACCAGGACGAAGCATTGAGCCTTTAAAACGATCAGGTTTGGGTGCTGTTTTCCCAGGAACAGGCTGGGAAGCGCTTCCCTAGGGATAGCACAGGTAGTGTGGATGTCTTGGGACAAGAATGGCTCATCCTGAGTGGGGAGGAACAGCAAAAACCTTGATGCTTCCATCTTTAGTGCATCTCTGGCATCACCTGGGTGCTGTCAGTCCTTTTTTTTGGGGCTTTTTGGGGATTCCACATGCTCCTCTCTGTTTCTGGCTGCTGCTGGAATCAGGAGCTTGTGGTGGGGAGGGCAGTGCGGCGTGTACGATATCATAGAAGTACTAAATATAACTAAATATATACTAAATATAAATAAACCACCGTTTTGGCTGTGTCTGTCACCTGCGCCCCATAAACAAACGTGCAAAATGAAAGATTGGGGCAGAGCTTCCAGCAGCGAGACCCTGTCGGTCTCGTTGCTTTTTGGTGTCTGCAGCAGGAGATGGTTAAAATTAGGCTGAATGGGTAAATTATTCCCCAGAGAGCAGCTTTCAAACCATGGTGCTTGGACTGTCTCTGTCTTGTTGGCATCTGACTGGTCAATCTGACACAGCTGACAATCACAGTGTACGTTGTGTAAGATCTGAAACGATTTATTTAGTGCCTTTAAGAGACTGCAGCAAATATTTGTGTAATGGGACTCTAGAAAGAGCCAGATTTATGTTATAGATTTCTCTACTGAGGACAAATTTAACCCTCTTGGACAGAAGGGAAAGGATGGCTGCTATGGAACTAATAAATGGAATTGGAGTTGACTTTTTTATTTGGCTACAGACTTACAATCATGTATTGTGTGCCTGATACTTAGTGACTTCTTAAAGCAACCAGATTTAAGGGGATAATGCAATTAAATAACTTAAATCCAAAGGAAGCTTAGGATTTACAGAGTTACAGTAGAAATAGTTTCATAGCCTATTTTTAACTTTTTTTTTTTTTTGCATTTTCCTGCAGCACTGGAAATCAGGCCTAGTTTTGTTCTGACTGAAATCCCCAGGAAGTGGTGAGAAGCAAGAACCAAAGCCCAAGCTTTTGAGCTACAAATATGATTAAAAATTGTTCTCTTGGATCTTCTGTAAGCTCCCACAGGGCATTAAAGAGAAGCCCAAATGTTGAGAGCCATTGATATTTGTCATTGAGCAGTGTTAATAATAGCATTTGCTTTTCTGATGAATTTATACTTTGCAGAATGCTTCTCTAGGTCAATTCATGGCTGATAGGGAGTAGATTCATACTCTGGGAAATCTGGTAGCACTTAGGCCTGGTATTAATGATTTGCAGCTCAGATCTCTTTATCAGGCTGTTTCTACCAGCTGAGATCGTGGTTTCTGTAACTGAAATCTGACCATGTGTGTTTTTTCTGGTTGTTTTGGGGAAAAATTATAAAATTACGAATGCAGACAGGGATTTGTATCACTTTTCCAAATCTTGCTTGTGTTTGTAAGCTTGACTTCATTGACAATCTGAATCTTTATCATACTTGAGCTCAATGAGCTAGCGTTGAAACAGGGAGGTGCTGCAAGTATCTTGGACTTATTTTTGGAAAATGGTGTTTGATTCCCTTTTGGAAGATTTGTCCAGGTTTAAAAAAAGAAGAAAACATCATTTAAATTCCTTTGAGCCAGACTTTAGTGCCAGTTTTAGCACGCTTTATTTCTGCCTTTTTTAAGTAAACTCTTGTATAGTTTGCTGATTTCTGGGACAAATACTTGCAATTGTGTGAGTTTATAATCTGACATTACAGCTGTTGCTTAATTCTGAAAATGGTATTTGCAGTTGTTGGTGTTTAGTTTTCTCAGTCCAAGAGCTCCAGAACTTATTCTGACACCTTCTGAAAGTATCTGGGAGCAACTTAAATGATTTGTTTGACAGGTTGGGACACCCTATAACTGGTTCCCCATCACGTTATATAGATCCTCTTGGAGGTTTTTGCTCCAAAGTTTGTTTATTGCTCAATATTTAAGAATAAAGGGAACTGGGTGTCTGTGGAGCTGGTTGAAGAGGACAGTAGTTCTGGAGCTGCTGCAGGATAAATTTTTGAGGTATTATGTAATTTTGGGGAAGCTGCTGCATCTCTAGAGCTTGAAGCTTTTTCTAACTCTCTCTTCTTTCCTAATGCTCCCATAGGAACTAAAAAAGTAAGTACCCTCTAGTTGTCCTCTGCTTTTTGTTCCTTCTGAAAAATCGGTGGAATTGCAGATGTCAAAGCTTTTATTGACCTTATAAACAGATTATTGCACTTTTTTTCTCTAATATCTGCTAGAAATAAGTATTACAGGTTTACTTAATCTATTAGCTGTGTATCACTGTGGTTCAAAACAGTCCTTGGGTTTAACTGAGAATCTCTAAAACAAACCTTGCAGTCTTGAGGTTCCTCAGCAACCCTGCCTTTAGAAATTAGTGGTTTTACTGCAGCTTTAGTGCTTCAGGTAAATCATTTTGTTTTTAGGGCAAAATTGATGCGTTTTTATCAAGTGGATGTGCCCTTTTTAGAAGCACCTTTATTGTGGCAATACAAATTGAGTATTTGAGGGCACTGTGATTTGAACATTACCAAGTCACATCTGAATTTCTTGCTAGACCCATTGCACATAATGTTCCTTTCTGGAAACTCCTTTTAGATTAATATACTAGATTTAGGTGCACCTTATTTTAAACCCCTGTACTGCATCAGAGCACCGTTTGGAACAGCAATTGCTGCAAAATTCATCTGTAATTTGCAGCACTTGATCCTTTTCCACTCTTGCAAATTACTAACATGCAGATGCTGCTCTGGCAAACATCTCTTAACCTTTGTGCTGGCAAATCCTGTCTAAATAGGTTTATCTTGAAAGATTATTTTTAAAAAGATGCCATTTCTAGATAAAATTATATGATAAATCTAAGTTATTTGCCCAGTAGCTGAGGCTGTTGATTTTTAAGTCAGCTCCCTCTGCTGGCTTCCTGATAGCAAAACACAAATGCATGTAAGCAATGACCTCTAAACATAGGCATGAGTCAGTGCATCTCTTTTTAGCCTTTTTTGCCCCAAATCAGTGCCTAGTTGAGTGGGTTGAACTACTAATTTGGGACTAACCCACTAACTTGAAAAATGCCTTCTGTATACCAAGGTTTGAGCAAATCTTTAGTGAGCTTGTCCTGAGAGCTGCTTTCAAAACAAATATTAAAGTGCCTTTTGTGCTAAAGGATGCTATCTTTTTAAATATTAAAGGATAAAGGGTGATATATAGTAATGTAGAAAGTATGTCAGAACAGAGATGTTTTAGGAGGAACTTGATTTTGACGTCAGAAACCAGATGTGTTTTCAGACTGTTTAACTTCCCTTGAATTAAAATTTATAGCAAAACATGGAAATGTAGAAATTGAATTAAATGCTTAGATTCTTTAATGTAAATAATGACACAATGGCTTGGGATACCTTTGTGTGACTTAGGAGATGGCTGAAGTCTGCTGCATGCCGCTGCTTTAATTAATATATTTTTTTTTGCAACTACATCTGTGTGCTTATCTCTTAATGCTGCCCCTTTTTGGAAGATGAAGACGAGGAAGCCTCCGTGCCCAGTAGAGAAAGTGTGGGTAGACAAGCACAAATATGATGAAGCTGAGAGGCTCCACTATGAGCGAGAGGCCTCGCTGGCTGCCGCAGCCCCGGAGGAAAACCAGGAGGTGGAGGCTGTGAACGGAGTCTGCAACGATGACTCTGCTGAAGGCGAGTGCCCCAAAAGAGGCAGGAATGGGAAGAAGCAGAAGAAAAGGAAGCGCTCTCCGAAACCCAGAAATGTGCTCTCCAAGGTAGACTCTGTTCTCTCGGGCTTGCTTGCGGATCACGTGTGGTTCGAGAAGCCTCTCTATGACCACGCGGAGAATGTGTACAGGAAAAACATAGTGGATTGGCAGAACCAGGAGACGCTGGAGACTCAGCTCCCTGCTGAGCAGGTTGCTTTAGCGCCCAGCTCCGAAGTTGCCCAAGATGTTTCGAAGCTGAGGATGTTCTCAGCGGCCCTGTCCTGCTCCCATGGTACTCTCTCTGCGTGTCACCATGTTGTTCAGGGCGCCTGGGTCAACAAACTTGACTTTGATAAAGCCGAGAAGGCGTTCATCGAAAAATCCCAGTTCTTTGCTCCTCCGCATATCCTGAGCATCCCATCCGTGTGGTCCAACGGAGGTGGCGTTGGACTGAGGACGCCGGATGAAGGGTATGTTACAGCCTTGCCTACCCCTGCCACGCCAGGCTTAGCTCTGGACGCTGTAGCCCATCCTAATGCTCCCTTCGTTACCGACGTGCGCGAGACGGTGAATGGCAAGCCACAGATTTCAAGCTTGCAGGCCCTCATGTCCGAGGTGTGGCTGGAGAAACCTCTTTACGATGACGCCGAGAAGAGCTTCTACGAGAACATGTTTGATGGGCACCCGCCAGGCAAAGCCAGACTGCAGAACCGTGGCGGCCCTGAAGCCTTGAAGAGGGAGCACGAGGACGGGAAGACTCGGAGCACCGAAAGCCAAATGGACATCAAGCGTGAGGAGATCACCCGCTCTCTGCTTCCCAATGCTGCTGCTTCCCCACCATCCATTTACTACTTCCTACACGAGGACAGTGAACCTGTGTGGCTTAACAGGTTGACATATGACAGTGCTGAGGCTCGATACTATTCTTTGGAAGCTCAGAAAATGTCCAAAACGGGAGAGGACACAAGGGTGCTGGAATCTACAGTAGCAAAACCTCAACCAGCTTCTCGTGCTTCAGGCGTGCCTGCTCCGGAAACTAAGTAGGAGAAGTTTAATGTGGGGTAACGCTCACACGTGCAAAACTGCTGGGTCAGGCTTGAGCCGAAAGGATTTGCATGTGTAGAAGCCAAACATCCTTGAAGACCAACGTGTAGGGAGAGGGTGATCTTGAGCCAACTCAAGATAGTGGGCAGGGGTAACGAGGGAGAAATTCCTGCAAGGAGATTCTCCCTTTCACCTGGTGAATACGCATGGTTAAAACATCCCAAAGGAGAAAACAGACAACTGCTTGTCTTGTGTCACCAGAAAGGTTAAGTTTTTAAAGCAAGAGCTGAGAGCTGAGCTAGGGTTTGGCCATCTAGACATGGGGGACTCCAGGGCAAAGCCCTTTAGGTACAAAGTGAAGAGCTGGAGGGCACAAAGATGCGGTTCAAACAGGCCTACTAGGGTGACCAAAGAGGCAGTGTTTCATGTTTGAATTTGAGCACTCCACGTAGTGCATTTTTGCTGTATTTCTGCTGAAAGGTCCAGTTTTGGTCAGGTATCCCCATCTTTTTCAGGAGAACTCAGTGCCCAGCAGTTTGGCTGGTAAAATCCATGTAAGAAGCAACTATTTTGGTGTTGCTGCCTGTACCCAGCTTGTTGGGGAGCCTTGGATAAACGCAGCCTAGTAGGAGCAGGTGCTTTATTTGCTTTTGGATAGGGCAAAGTCGCCTTGTTAACCTGTAAAACCCTTCTGGAAACTGCTGTTAAATTGGGGACGTGATAGAAAGACTGACTGGATTACTGCTTATTTGATAGGTACTTAGCATGGCTGGATAGAAGAATGAGCTTGAAAATTACAGATGAGCTTTGTAGATGTAACATAAATCAGACTAGGGCGTGTTTAAGGACAGACGTATCTCAAGGCTTCCTTCTTGAGCCTTTGGAAAGGTGTAATGTGATAAAGTGTTTGCTGGGCGTGTTTTATATACCACTGGATAATGTATATATTTCGGTTGCACTGAAAAGAGAGGCTCTTGAAGGATGATCTGACCCTGTTGGCCCTTAAATTTGTTAAGATTTGCTGGAATAGGTGATGCTGAATTAGGTAGTTTGGAGTAGGGGTTGCAGTCAAGCTTTAATGTGTGCATGCCTTTTGTCGTGTCCTAGTTGGAGTAGTTTTCCCTTTAACTGGATACGTGTTCATGGTTTTGGCCCTTCCCTAGAAAATTCCATGGGTTGTTAAAAAAATATATGACTTCTGGTCTGGAGTTGTCCTTGGTTTAAAATATTGGGCACATCCTCTTTGACTGTTGGAACAGCCCCATCATTTGCCTTCTAGTTGAGATTAAACAACCTTTGGAAGCTGCTGCAATGAAAGAAAAAGCAATTTAAGCCTTTTCAGAGCAATATTAGAAACCTTTTTGCTGTTCCTTCCATCATAGTGGTAGGTGTCCCTCTTGCAAACATGACACTGATGATGTTTTGGTTTCTAAACAATTCTGGCTACTTTCAAAGGGGCACATATGCTAATTTGTGAGCATTAGTGTCCAGAGCTCCCTGTTGACATGTGGTAGTGTTGTATGTTCTGTTTGGAGCTGCGTGTGCTTCAGGCTTTGGTTTCATTTTGACCAAATATCTTAAGAGTGAAAAAGCCTGCCCTGTTTGTGGTTGTCTCACGTGCAGGACATCTTTGACTCAACCGTGTGTCTGATGTGATGTAGAAAATCCGATTCCAGGCAGCGTTTTGTGGAAGTAGGTACAGATCAGCTGCTATATTCTGTCCCCGCTGGGTCCTCTGTCACGAAATGCAGGTCAGACTGGGCAGATGGGCGGGTGATTAGATGCTCCTCTTAATAGGATCCCGTTTATTTAAAGCTTTCTGTGAGAGGGGATATGGCTGAGTGCAGAGGTACAGCTTTCCAGGAGAAGGAAATGCTGCTCTGTCAAGTTCTTTGCAATGTGCTCCCTTAAAATGCTTCCAGAAACTCACTTTGCTGCTTCTTCTCTGCAGAAAAATGGCAGTCGACTTCTCACACGAGAAGATCTGGTTTGACAAATACAAGTATGATGATGCTGAGAGAAGATACTACGAGCAGATGAACGGGCCGGTTAGCAGTTCTTCACAGCAACAGGTACCGTTGGTTTTCACGTGTGGCTGGGTTAGTCGTGTGCTGCAGCTTAATGAGCTAGTGCAGAGGGGAAGCAAAAGCAGGACCCTGGCTGCCTGGACATGTATTTCTTTATCATTTCCACTTTGGGTGCTGTTTTTTCCAAGTTTGAGAGTCTTCTCTTGAGGCTTTCCAAGTCCCTCTTTCCCCATCATGGTTTGTCTTTTGGATTATCATCTTCTCTGGACCATCAAGAATTTCTCTAGGACCACTGGGGGAAGAGTTAAGGAGTTGGTGTTGGGAGATTGGGTGCATCTGAGAGGTGGTAGCCTTGGAGAAACAGAGAGGCCACAGGTGAACCAGTGCACAACAGCAGTGTACAATTAATCTGGCTGCTCTGACAGGGTATGGATGCTGTTTGTCATCCCATTTGGGTGTCATTTCAGCCACGTGCCCTGAGAGCTGTAGTTTTATTGATGGGGTGAGCAGTGTGGTAGACCAAGAGTTGACCTGGACCCCTTCAAACAGGGGGCAATGCTGTTTTGCTCAGGATTTAGAGCAGCTAAGCTTTCCTTGGCATGGGATATGATGGAGATCAAATGCTTGTGCCAGGGTACCGTGACTGCAGAGAAAGGAGGAATTTTGCTCCTCTTTGTACCCCATGCAACAGAAGTGTGCTCTCATGGAAGATCTTGCATTTGAGTACTGAGTGTGTAGGGGCTTGTTGCTTATGTAGCAGCTTCTAGGCATGTTCTGCTCCATTCCTGCTGCACGTAGCAGTACAGCACCCAGGGCGCTTGCATTAGAAGTTAAGTACTTGAAGTAGCTGCTAAGGAGCAAATTTTCACAATATTCTTAGAGTGGTTGGACTAGTTCATACCATGTAGGAAGCTTTGAATGAAAATTCGTGTGAGAATTGGTGTGAAGGCTCTGTTGGAGGTTCTGCACTAATTTGTCACTCAAATGCTAAGAGGAAAAGGAAAAATCTACATTCCATAAAACCTGTCTCCACCTGAAAGTGGATAACCTGGACATATCCAGTCGTGGCTCTTCAGTGAGCTGCATGACATGGACCTTGGGGCTTCTACTTAATTTCCAGGGGATGGTTTCATGTCTTGGATCTTATTTGGGGGATTTCGGTCAGGGAGAGGCGAGGAGTGATTGGAGCTTGGAAACTGAATTTGTGCCCTAGGGAGAGAATGTTCCAAGTCCAGGCTAAGACACAGCAGTGGCAGAATAAAATATTTGGGCTGCTGTGCCCTGAGTTGCATCTTCTTAGAGACTTCGATTATCAGGACTGTCATTTTTTTTTTTACCTGAATAAAATTAAGAGTTTATATGAGGGGAAAAATAAAAGGACTGCAATGATTCCTGCCCCCTTTCTGATGGCAGCAATCCAGACTGTTTGAGATAGGAATAAGGAGAGAATCTAACAAGCTCTTGACTGAATTATCTTGTGGACACATGGTCTAATGTGACCAAGGATTGCAGTCTGTGCTGTTTGGCTTAGAACCAATCCTTCTTGCAGCCAGTTTTGCAGTACTCATTGAATCACTTGAGAAAATAATTTAAAAAAAAAAACCCAAACTCTCCAATCTCCCCCTTTTCTAACTTCCCTGACCATTTTCCAGTATGTTTCCTATATATATTTTTTAAAAAGTCTTGGTTCTTTCTGCACTGTTTGCAGGAGAACGGAGCCAGCACGATCCTCCGCGACATTGCCAGAGCCAGGGAGAATATCCAGAAATCGCTGGCCGGAGTGAGTACTGAAGCTCTCTCACCAGCTGGCTACCCGCAATTCATTTTTAGCTGTGGTGCATCTCACAGACCTCCACTGCGACCACCTCATAGATTTTGTGGCTTCTTATTTTTGAGTTAGAGGAGATGACCAAGGTGTGCAGTGCTGTGTACCGCCAGCCTAGCTCCATTCCGACCAAGAGCACTGATACTACCGAGGTGCATGCTGCTCAACTGCTTGTCAGCCTCTAGAGCCTTCCAAAATAACTGGATTTGAGTTAAAATTCCTCAACTTTTTTTTTTCTCCTGGTGGAATTTGTTCCTACAGGTCTTTTAAAACAAGTAACAAGTTACTGCTAAAAGAACCTTGCTGGGGAGCAAAGTACTGAGCTGCCAGCATGGGTATGTTTGTCTCTTGGGGTACACTGAGCTGCCACCTTCTCTTTCCTGTTTTGCTTTCAGTTAGGGTATGTGCAAAAAAATGGTGTCTTCCATCTGCTGCATCTAGGGAATTCAGCTTGGCTACTAGCTTCAATTCCAGAGCGTCCCATAAAAGTTAAGTAATGTCCTTTCTAGAGGTGTTTAGGTGCTGATACGTAAATGAGTCACCAGAGAGCAATGTTAGGTCTTTTTTCAAGAGGAAATAAGTCTTAAACTTATAAGTGGGGTTTTATGGGGTTGTATTGGTTTTATGGGTGAGACCAAACCAGCCACAGAATGTGATCCACATGCCTTGGTTTCTTATCTCAGCAGTGGGACTAGAACTTACGTGCACTTAAGATCCATCTGAGGATATCTGTCCTTATAATGATTTGACCTCACAGCCTTGTCTTGGGATAGATAACAGTACACTAGATCTGTATGCTGACAGAATTCAGCCTTTCTTGACAGGAATATCTCCTATTTCTCCTTTCTTAAAGCAAGAATACATAGCTGAGATGGATACAGTGGAATTAACTGCTTTTCCCATGGTGGTCTCACTGTGCAGTTGAACTTGACACTGCAAAAGGAACTTGGGCATCTCGAATAACTGCAGCTTTTCGTGTGAGTGATCCAAGATAGGGCAGAACTGGAAATTTGGAAATGGAGGCAGGAAGAGCAGGACCAATTTGAAGAAAGGCTGGTTGGAAAGGATTAGATTTGCCTTGGTTGTATTCAGTGGCCCTTAATGCAGCTTAGAAACCAGAGTCAGTGAGAGCTGGAACAGCTTAGTAATACTAAAAAAGGAGAAAAATATGTGGGTGTAAATCTTTCTAATGTTGCTTTCTGCTGTTTAGCATCTCTTTTCTAGTAGGGAAAATGTTTCTGAGCTAGCTAAAGTTCAGACCTTCAGTAACCTGCTTGAGCTTTCAGTAGAAATGATCAGCCCTTCTCTAAGATTTGGAGCTTGGACTTAAGGCAAAGTCCTTATGTGCGGGAAGAAACCACCATCCTAGATGGATTGAGGGATTTTTTTGTGTGTAGAAAGTGTTTGAAAATGACTGTCCTGAGTAGGAGTTGTAGGATCAAAGTAAAATGGAGCACTAGCTTCCTCCAAGACCTGTCTCCTCTGGGAATGGAGGCTACAAGTGGTGAGAAAGAACAGGAAACCTTGATATTTATTACCGTGTTTGAACCAAATTACAAGATTACCACAGATTTTTCTGGAGGTTAATTTTGTTAGCAGAATTTCTCCCATTGAGTCTTCTGTTGAGGAAAACTCCACAGGCTTGAGAATTTAATTGTGCCCTTGAGTCTACCCTGCTCTTAAGAGTGCTCTATAATAATTTAGCCAACTTAAATCTGCTATTCTGCTCCCAAAACATTCCAGCTGCTGGGATAAGCAGAGCACTCTTCCTCCTCTTCCTTACTGTTTTGTAATCGTTTTTACTGGGCTTGCCTTACCCTGGCTTACACAGTGTATTATCTCTGTCGGGGAACAGATTGACTTTTTGAACACATTTAAACTTTGTTTTCATGTCTGAAAGCAAAATTTATCCTGCTGCACCTGCAGAATAATTCTGAAGCATGGTTTTGTTTTTTATCCATAATTCCAGAATTTCTGTCTATAAGTCGCCTTTCCCCCTAAGCCTGCAGAATTGTTAGGAATTGAGGAGGAAGCTTGTGAAAAGTTGGCTCTTGTAAGATGGAGAGATGGCCGATCAAGAGTTGGATCTTGTAAGATGGGAGTGCTGTCGGTGCAGTTCAGCTAAGGTCTGTTTTAGGTGTGCTTCAGTTGGGTAGTAGTGACTGGAAATCCATACTGGAGCGGTAGGATTGTTGAAGTCGTGATTTGTATGTCCCAAGGGAGAGTAGAAACCTCTCTGATGCCAGAAACATTTGTTTGCACATACCTTCCATCCTGCTTTGCATGGTCATCTCTGCTTTAAATGATCCCCTCCCCTTTACACGTCTACTAGGTCGCTAATGCTTCCCTACGTATGGAGTTTGGAACTTGGTTAGTGCTGCAGCTGGTGGTGTTGAGACCACATGTGGTGAGAGATGACCCAGATGGCTTGGAAAGGGTTGACCGGCTTGCCCAAGGCCGTAGAGCCAGGGTTGGCCAGCTTGCCCAAGGCCACGGAGCCAGGGTTGGCCAGCTTGCCCAAGGCCACGGAGCCAGGGTTGGCCAGCTTGCCCAAGGCCACGGAGCCAGGGTTGGCCAGCTTGCCCAAGGCCACGGAGCCAGGGTTGGCCAGCTTGCCCAAGGCCACGGAGCCAGGGTT
>JAVCKT010026152.1:0-17886 GCA_032273925.1 Rhynchotus rufescens
GGGCAGCCTGTGCCAGGGCTCTGTCACCCTCACAGTGAAGAAGTTCCTCCTCACCTGGAGATGGAACTGCCTGTGTTGGAGCTTATACCCATTACCCTTTGTCCTGTCACTGGTGACATCTAGTCACTGTGACATCTAGTACATGATCACTATGGGCCTTGTGGTCTTAGGGAGCGCATGCTGGCACGTGGAGCGCTGTGTCCTGCAGCACAACAGTGGAGTGTTGGCATCTGGAGACGGGTAATCCAGAAGTGGCTTTGCACAGTCTGCATTTTCTGTGTGTTTGAAGTCAAAACACCTGGAGTCATCTGGATGCCAGATACTGAGTGAGGTGCAAGCTGCAGGTGAGCTGGCCCAGATACCTGAACCTTTCTCACTGCCAAAAACAGCTGGAGCTACAAGCCTTTCTTCTGGGTCAGATGTTGCTTTCCTGTGGATGTTGGTTAGTGCTGCCAAGGCTGGCTTGGCATTGCATTTGGTGTTCGCTTAATCTGAAAGTCCCATACTTCAGGATGGGTTATAAATCTCAAGCTGGTTTCAGTGGCAAGGGTAAACTCTTGTATTTCTTCTGTCAAAACTGAAATCCTTTGAGGTGAGGCTTTGTGAGGTGTATCAGCAGCTCCAACCATTCTCTGTTTGGCAGGGATGCTGGAGTTTATCCCTCCCCTTTCCAGCGAAACTTGGTGTTATGCAGCAATGTATGCTCCCGTCACTGCCTTCCTCTGCTCCCATGTTGTGCTGGCACCAGGGCACGTTCTTAGCCTGGTGGCACCTGCTTGACCCTAGAGCACTCCAATTGCACTTACTCAGCCCTATGAGGGTTGTTTTTGCAGCATCTTGTGAGCTTTGCCCCTCCTGCCAATGCAGCAGGACATTGCATGGGTGGTCAGGGTGCCAAGCATGGGGTGTCTGGCTTTTGATCCTCCTTGCACGTGTCTGCCTCCTGCCTGGACCCTGCTCCTGTATGAGCTGTGGTTCTGTAGCCCCTTTTCTGGCCTGGGAGGTCTATGTGCCCCATGTGACTCTTTAAATTGAGCTCTACATGCTTGGGGCACCCTTCAGCCACTGAAATATCCCTTTTCCTATGCCAAAGCATTCCATGTGCTTTCCCAGTCTCTGATGTGTTGGAGCCCTGCTGCCCCACACCACCTGATTTAGCTGCTCTCCAGACAACCCCTGCAACCCTCCAAGCATCACTGCAGCAAAACGTGCTGGGAGCTGGAGCAGGGAGGGGAAGCAGCAAGCAGACAGAGGTACAATCAACCAAAGTGTCACCTTGGCCTGTGGTGGCCCAGCTCGATGCCACCTGGCTCAGGCTGGTGCCATGCACCGATGCGGGTTGTCCCTGGCTCTGTCCCGTGATGGGGACAGACGAGAGGCACTGGAGCAGTGGGAGCGTGGCACGGGGAAGAGGGGACGGGCCGTGCCTTGCAGAGGGGGACTCTGGTGCTCCCGGCATTGTTCCCGCCGCATCGCATCGGTTTCGCATTCCTCATGCAGGAGTGACCAGCGCTTTCAGCGCCGGACAAAAGAGCGGGGCGCGAACAAAGGCTCTGGGGGGGCTCTACCTACTGCAGAATAGAGGCGGAGGATGAATTGCTCTCTTAGCAAGCCATGGAGATGGGCTGGCGGTTGCTGGGCTTTAAAGCACCAGCTTAAAACTCCTTTCTTTAAATAAAAGGAGGGGGGTGTGGAAGAGTAGGGGAAAGGGCTTCCTGGGTGCAGAAGGAATAAATAAAATAGCACAGCAAGTATCAGTGAGGGGCTTTCATTCCCGTGCCTGGCTTCCGTAGGCTCAGCTTATCACAGGCTGAGGCCGCAGTTGTTGCGGCAGGGTCATGCATCCCCTGGGACTCACTAGCTGGCAAATGGGGTCCAGACCCAGGCTGTAAGGTGAGGGTGGCAGTCCCTGACTGCCCTCAAGGCAACATAAAACTGACCTGATGCACGGACTGCTTTGCAGATGGATGGGTGTTGGTGTCCACCCTGGTGTTGGGCTGAGCGATGATGGGAGGGAGCTGGGAGCCCTTGAGCTTTTCCAAGGAGTTTGAGGGAAAGGTCAGGGAGGAGGAAGAGGAGGTGGTGAAGCACTCGGTCTGTTCTGCTGGCTTGTCCCTTGCTGCAAGGGAAGCTTCCCTTCACTGGAGCAGGATTGCAGAGCAGCAATGGATGAGCCAGATGTGTGTGCACATCTGTATCTCCCTGCTGTGGCCTCGGGCTGAGCCCTGTGTCATTCAGTGCTGGCCTTACTGGATTTTCCCATTCCTACTGGGCTCTCCTGTCTGTTGCTGAACCTTTCCTCTCTAGCGAGCCTGAAGTGCCTCCTCTGCTCTCTGAAGTTACCTGGGAACACCTATCTACTGAAAATACTTACTGCATTTTCTGCATCTTTTTTTTTTCTTTGCACATAGAAAGAAATTGAACTAAGAAGGGGGTTGCATGCCCCAAGGATGCTGTAAACCCTTCCATCCTTCCTATTTCTAATGGACTTTGCCTATCAGCATAGATCAGAGCACCCACCCCTCGTCGCAGCTGCCTCGTGCCCTGCATCCCTGGTGCTCCGTGTGCGGCTCCGGTGCCCCTGCTCCGTCCGGCCCCTTCCCTCCCTCCCTCCCCTGCTGCCAGCCGGGGCCTCTCCCCGTGAAAGGCTGTCACTCAGGCTGAATGGTCCCTCGGTTTTGTGATGCGCAAAGACTCCCACCGCGGAGTCAAGGGCCAGACGGAGACCTTTAAACTCCGGCCCACTTGTGTCTTAAATCAAATGGGACCCCCGGGGCTGGGAGGGAGGGGGAGGTGGCTCTGTGTGTGTGCAGGGACTTGAAACCCTCAGCTTGCCCCTTTGGAGCTCTGCCTGGTCCCCCTTCCCACCTGCCCTGCGTGATGCACATGTAGGTGCTGCATTTAGGGCTTTTTTCTTTTTGTACCCCACTTTGGATGGTTTTGGGGAGCAGTTGGGGCCGGAGCAGAGAACAGATCTGCAGGACACTGGGTTGGGCACCGAACTTTGTCCCAAAGGGCACGAGCCAACTTGAACTGCTTGGACCACCGTTCCCACAGAGGTGAGTGCCCAGTCCCCAGCATGGCAGGGCCGGCTCCCTGCATCCCAAATTCCCTGTCCCAGCTGCACGTCTCTCCCTGACCCTGACCAGCACTTGCGGGAGAAGCCATGGGCTGGCTGAACACATGCAGAAGCTCCAAAAGGCAGTGGCTGTACTTCGTTTTTTTTCCGTCCTGGGTTAAGCCAGGTCTGCTGCCAGTGCTAAGCGAGCCCAGAGCTGTTTCAGGGAGTGACCCCTGCAGCCGGGGCTGTGTCTGCTGCCTGCACTGAGACACGGGATGCAACGGGGGACGTGGGCAGCAGAGCTGGTGAAGGCAGAGCCCCTGGCACTTGGGTCGCCAGCTCTGCTGCGCTCTCAGCAGAGTGCCAATGTTTGACAAAACCATTAAGTCAAATTAAGCCCTGCGCGTTTCAAATGGATTTGGAGACTTGTGGCTGACTCGCTATTAGCAGAGCTGTCTCTTCTCCCTTTCGTCTCCCTCCCTTCCACCTCCCTAGTTTAATTCCCCCTGATGTGTGGCTGGTTTTACTGCTGACATTTAAAAGCAACGTGCTGGGGCTCGCGGAGGAGCCCGGCGTTTGGGACGGTGTGGCCAGGAGCCCCCGTGTGCCTGGCACGGGCAGGGAGGTCCTGCTGCAGGGAGGATGCTCGTGCTGGCTGAGCTGGGCACCCTGCAGAGCTTGGGCACAGATGCTTGTGTCCCTGCCAGACCTGCTGCTTGGCTCTTGCCTGTCGTGAGGGTCTTTATGGCATAGGCTGCATTTTTCTATTATTTTAATTTTTGTATTTTGGGGGCTGGGTGGTTTTTCAGAGCAAGGAAGGATGTTCTCCCATCCAAGGGGCTCATGTTGCAAGGACAATGGGAACCTGCTTGCTAATAAGCTGCGAAGGGGGCAAGAGAACCTCCCATGCAACCTCACTTGTTCATGAGATCCCTCCTGGCTGTTGCTGCTCCAGAGCATGTTTGAAGATGGACTTTGGAGAGTGTGGATAGAGAGCTGCAGGTTGGGTGGATGGAGAAGGGCACACAGCATCGGGAACTGACTGCAGCTGCATTCCTGTAGCTGTGCTGTGATATAAATGGGGTCTGGAAGGAGGAACAGGGGTGGCATCTGGGTATACAAAGGTCAGGACTGAAAGCAGTTGAGATGACAGCACAGGAATGAAGACTTTGCATGCAAAACTGCTAAGGAGGATGTGTTAGAGCTTATAAGAAAGCATAATAAGAAAGCAGAGGAATATGATTACCTAGACTATCAGATTGAAGCTGGAAATGGGCTGCTGCTCTTTGAGGCTGGTTATGCTCTTATCATTGCTCTGCCTAGAAGCTTCAGAGTCTTCCTTGTGGTTAATGTGGGCAATGCCAGCCTTGGAGAGCTGAGTTACTGCTGGAGCGGCCTTTGTGCTGTGCAGGGGAGCCCCAGGGCTTGCAGCATGGGACTGCCCTTGCACATCTCTATTCCTGTGCACGTTTTGGCCCTTGGTTTCTGCAGCTTGCTAAGTGCTCTGTGCCATGCAGCTCTCCTTGCATGGAGCTGGAAGAGAACATCAGCACATGGACATAGCAGTTGCCTCGTGTGGAAGTATTAAACTAGGAAGCCCCTTGAGGTGATGCCCCTGAGGGAATCCAGGGATGTGGAGCTGGCAGCGGTGCCTCTCAGGTCGGTGCGGTCCCGTGTCGCTGCGTTTCCCCGGGCGCTCTTGTTGTTTCCGTGCTCATTAACGCTGATGTGCCCAATTTCATCAGCTCGCTTCCTGGGACTGAACACAATCCCGCGGCTTCATTTGCATCCCCGCTGCCTTGCCGTTGCCCAGGCAATGCCAGGTGCTTTGACATCATTACCCTGCTGCCTGGCATCCTCTCTGCCCCATTAACCTTGCAGTAATTGCCTTCGAACTGAAGGAATAGGAGGAAGCTGCACTGGAACGGCAGCAGATTGCATCACCGGAGAGCCCAGCTTCTCTTTGATTTCTGCAGGGAAAACTGGTGGTTCCTTGGAGCTCTGACTGGAGCAGGGAAGGAGTTTCTTGCCCTACCTGTTTCTTGTTCCCATCTCCCTGGGGAAGGCAAAGTCAAAAGGCAACAGTGGTTGTTGGCAGGAGAACTCAAGGGAGTGGTGGAGGGGAAGAATGATGTGCAAGGAGAGGAGCCTTTTGGAGCCAGTCACCTGCATGGATGCTTCATTATGGATTTATTCCTTTTTTTCTTCACTGAATTGGCATCTTCTAACAGCTTTCACTGCACAGTTTTCTGTAACTCAGTTTTATTTATCTACCTTCTGCTTGCGCAGCAGCTGCTCTCACCAAGGCTTCCAGACCTTGGTGGTGACTTGCACTCAACATGTTGCATGGAGAACAAAGGAGCTGCTCTGGGAAAAGCAGTAGGAACAGAGGCCTTGGCCCTGGGCTGCTTTGCAGTCTGATGCAGCAGAAGTTTTTTCTGCTGCAAGCTGCGCTGCTGTTCTGTGCCTGCCTGGCACCTGACCTGCCCTTCCTGCTGCTGCAGGGTCTCTGCACAGAGCTGAGTTGAATCCAGAGTACCAGCCTTCGTGGCTGCTTGTCCTGGGCTCCTCTGGGTCCTGCTGCAGAGAAACAGCACTGAATGGGAGTGGAGGTGCTGGATGCACCGAGCTGCAGATCTCTTGGTCCTGCTCAGTGGGACATGAGGACCTGCTCTGTAGCTGTCACCACGGTGCTGGTGCATGGGGCACAGCTCTGCTGTTGTTTCTGCCAAAGCTAATAGGACACACCATCAATTAACGGCTTGATTTGTAATCAAGCACTTGCCTCCCGTGCTTTGGAGAGGCTCCTGGAAGCGGCTGACGCAGGAGGCTGGTCTGTGATGTGCTGTAATCAACCCCTAAGTTAGTGCCAGCCCTCAGACCACAGCCTGGGCTTCCTGTGCTGGGGCGGCTGCTGAGCCCTTCCAGGCCCTGTTCCTCTGGTATCTCCCCCAGGATCTCAGGTATGATGGTGCGTATGGTGGGCAGAGGTTCTGGCTGTCGCTGGGACAGCCCTTGCCTCCTGGGAAGCTTAGGGCTGTCTCGGTGCCTTTATCCCCCTGTCAGCAGCCAGCTCTGTCCCTGCTTCCCAGCATGTCCCACCTGCCTGGGCTGCGGGCTTCCCACTATGCCAAAGGCTGCAGCAATCTCTCACTTGTCTCCCTCCTCTGCTCACGGGCTCAGTCCCTCTGACGCTGCTGTGCTAGCTGGGCTCTGGCTTGTGGCATGGTGCTTGCTGGCTGCTTGGAGCGTGCTGAGATTGGAGCTTTGGGGGTCAGCTGGAGCGCAGGGAGCAGCCAGCCCTGGCAGGTGACGTGGGCGATGTCCCAGAGACGAGCCTGGGGACCTGGCTGCCTGCATTGCTGGCTCATCCCCTGCTGTTTACTCATCCTGGGGCTCGTCTTGCCTTCAGTTACAGCCATATGATGAAGACGTCCTTTGCTGTAGAGCTTCGAGCTTTGCCTGGTGCCCTCCAAGGGCAAGCAGAGCAGTCCCAGTGCTTCTGCTGTGCCCTGCAGTGCCTCTGTAGGTGCAGGGCAGTAGATGGGCACTCCGTGTGTGGTGGGCACTGCAAGGGGCTGGCAGGGCCCTGCTCCCCTCTGCCTGCCCTGGAGCAGCAGACTTGCCTGGCCACCCCAGGCTGCAGCTCCTGCTTCCTGCAGCTGTTTTCCAGCTCGCCGTGGGTTTCCCTTCCCTTTCTGTATGGTTTATTGCTTCTCTCCATGCAGCAATGTGCTGGTACCAGGTCACAGCAACGTCTGCAGACCCCAGCTTGCCAAGTGCATGCATAAGGAACAAAGGGGTTGCAGTGAAGAAACTGGGGTTGCCCCCACCAAGGATGGCAGTGAGGAGAAGGTGGCCCAGGGCTATTGAAGGATGGTCTTGGGCATCCTCATTTCCCCATGGACATCTTAACTACCAGCTGGGTTGCACCTCTTCTTGGTTGATAGAGGTGTATTGATGTGCAAGGAGGCAAATGATGTGATGATGATCCCTCTTCCTTACTCCCCAATTTTCTCTGCCTGTTCTCTACTGTCTGCTCCCTTTGAGACTCCACAGGACTCATACCTCCATGTATTCCTTCTCTTGACTTCTGCACAGCCTGTTGCCCTCACTTTAGTCTAGCCACTACAGAGTAGAGAAGAGTAACATGCCTTTTTCTGCAGTTTCTTTTTCCTGAACAACCAGTTGCTGCTTCATTTTCAGTAAAAACTGCCAGCAGAATGAATATCATGTGGTCAGGGAGGAATGCATTTCAAGGCTGCACCTTGCAGAGGAGAAAGCATGATACAGAAAATGCTAAATGGATGCACACAGCTTGGGAAGGCCCCCAGTGCTGGGGGACCTGGTGTGTCATGGACTGCAGTCACATCTTCCTAGTGTGCGAGTGATGCCTCTGGGTTTAAAGATTTTATTTCTTTTAAACTTCTCAATGTCTCAATGCTTGGCTGTCCAGGCTGAGCATTCCCTTAACACTTGATGCCCTTTTTGCAAAGGTGAAGGTTGCATCTGTGCTGCTTGGCATTCACTTAGTGTCTGGTGGGTCTCCTACCTGCAGAGCTCTGTAGGTGAGGGCAGGAGCTCAGTTAACTCGTTTGCGGTGCTGGATTCCTTCAGAAATCCCCTTTGAGGTATTTATTCTCTTTTGTTAGTGAAGCCAACTGCAGCATCCTGGAAAGAGAGCTAGTCTTTAAGGTGTGTGTTAGATGTGCATGCTGCTGTACACAAGCACAGCTCTTGCATGGCTGGAATGGGACCTCTTCCGGAGCTTCCTTCCTCTGTGGCTGAGGAAGAAATGCTCTGATTGCTCTGCAGGGAAGCAAGGCTACAGTCCAAGGGTCAGTTTGCAGCTAGATTGGGTAGAGCACTTCTATCTTACTGATAAAGCAGCAGAGGGTCTTTAACTCCTGTTTGAATTGGCTCCAGACATGATCAGGCAATTGGAGCAAATAGTCTTTTGATATAGGAATGTCTGGAAAAGCAGCTTGGTCAGGGGTCCTAGCAATGCAGGTGGTATGGAGAGGGAGCTGGAGGTTTGTTCTTGCATGCTGTGCAAATGGACCATTTTGCTCTGCGAGGTGATTGCAGGAAGACTTTGCTCCTCGTGGCCCAGGTACTGGGACCTGCAGGGAACCTCCCAAGTCCTTCCTGACTTTCCATCACTCCAGGATGCTCCCGAGGCCACCGCCAGCTCCCTGTGGTGCCTCCTGCATCAGAGCTGGGTTACAGCTCCCTGCTAAGAGCATCCCAGGAAGGGTGACAACGGCACCATGTAAAAGTGGATGCAATGACTGGTGAGTGGGGGGCTTCCCTGGGGGCTGTGAGATGGATGGGGGAGTGGAAAGATGGAGAGAAACGCCCCAAAAAGGATGTGAATAGGAAACAACACGTGCTCATGAGCACTCCTTGCATTCCTAACTCACCCCAGCCCAAGGCTGCCACCAGGACCCCAGATGCTCTTTTGTGGCCCCGGTGGCAGCAGCAGCCCAGCCTGGCCAGGCCGAGCCTGACGGCCCGCCGGGAAGGCGGCTGTGGGCTGCACAGCGCTAAGCAGGCACTGACAGACAACAGGAAGAGCACAAAAGCGAGCCCGCTGTAATTATGTGGCATTTATTATTAATACGCTGGAATTGCTGGAAGCAGCCTCTGTAATGTGAATACTGATACAACGGTTCAGAGGACAATTTAGCTCTTGTCTGTCTATTAGCTCCCTCAGCTCTGGCAGACAGCGAGATAAAGCTTCATTTACTCCTGCTTTGGAGCCCTGCTACCTCCTAAAACTCTTTGCCTTTTCCATAAAGGAACCTGCTCTTCCCTCTCCCTCTTGCCAGGCAGCATGGTGATGCACAGCATGGTAAGACATAGCATGTGGTGGGAGAGCTTAATCCTTGACCTGAGACTGTCCAGATGGGGCTTCCCAAATGATCCTGGGCTGTGTGGAGCTGCTGCCTTTCCTAAAACTGTAATATCCATGGCTTGTGGTTGCAGGAGATGTCCTGGTTCCCAGGGTACAGAGCTGCTCAGGGCTTGACTCTATGGAGGCGCCCTGAAGGGACTGGTGTCCCTTGGGGTGTCCCTAACTTGCTGGATGAGTAGAGAGATGAGGGGACAGTGTAAGAGCTGATTTCCTTTAGGAAGATGTGTGGAAGCTGGATGTGAACTAATGTTCACATTGCAAGGATGGAATGCGCATCCTTGGATGCAAATTTGGAGTTGAGGGAAGTCAAAACCCCTGTCAAGGGGTGCAACAGGTTTCCTCTCCTGCAAGACAGTAACATCTGTCACTCTAGCTCCTGCCTGGAGGGGGTTTACATATCCCAGGCACACGGACGTGCATTCCCCTTATGTATTATACAGTAGCTTAAAGAGGATTAAGACAATAGCTAATCTAAATGATGAATGATGTAGATTGCTCAGACTCTAAGCCACCAGGGTTTTCCTAGCGCGCAGATTAGTTGGCTCGCTAGCTAAATATCGAGGCAAACGGTATAAATCTATGCGGATAAGTCCTCCTGGATTGAATAGGATAGAAGGGGTTTGAAATGGCTTTTGACACCGCTCTGCGTTTCTCCACGGTGTCTGTGGCCGTGTGGCCTCGGTGGCTGGCGGAGGAGGGAGCTTGACGGCTGCTAATCTGCAGCACGGATGCCAGAAATGAAGTACCCAGAGCCTCCTGGCTGATGCTGTTATCGCATCCAGATAGTGCCTGGAGAGTGAGGCCATGGATGCAGCCTGCATCCCTGCCCCCGTGATCCATCTATTAGCTGGCTTAGCTGGGAGGAGCCTGGCCTGGGCTTGGGGACTGCAGGAGGATAAACCTGCCTGGGAGGACTGGTCCTACACTGAGCTGCTGAACCGGGATTTTTCCTTGTGCAAATGGACAGCGTGGCTGCTCTGGATTCCCTGTGCCCTGGGGAAGCAGCCTGGGAAGCCTGGCTTGGAGCAGGGAGTGTGGTTTGCAGGAGAGGAGGCTGGTCTGAGCGTGGGGCTGATGACAGCTTTTCCTCCCGCTGCGAAGCTGACGGGTTGAAATCTCTTGTTCATCTTCTGAGTCTGTCAGAATTGTCAAATATTTTTGACAAGCAAAAATGCCATTTGCTTCAACTTAATGAAAAATGCCCCCCTCCCTTTTTTTCCTCCTACAGACTCCAAGAAGAATTGTAGTTTCAATTGCAAACCCAAAAAGCTTCTCAGGAGAAGAGCGAGGGGAGAAAGACAACTTTAAATAGTTGTGCGAGTTGGCTGTTACAAGAGACTTTTGGTTGGTATTTTGGGTTTGTTAAATGAGGGTCTGGAGAGCTTTCAATCATGCGCTATCTGCTTTTATGAAGCTTTCAAAATACATTATTCTAACGCAGGGATTGTTGCTAGACATCCTCTTAACTGAGTGTGTCTTTTCCAGTCCTGCACCGCTTCAACCCCTTGCCCTGAGGGGAGCACTGGAGGGTCCCTGGGGAGCTGTTTAGAGGCTGGCTGAGTCATGTGGTTGCCCAGGTCTCGAGGACACGAGCGGGGTCAGATGTCTGCTCAGAAATGAGATTGGCGATGATGCCACCGCTGCTGACAAATGGCCTGTCGTTAATCTCTGACTCATGGAGCGAATGTGGCAGTGATGGAAGAAGCCCCTGAGGTCACTCGGAGCCTCTGTCCCCCAGGAGTTCCCCCAGTGCTGTGGCCATGGCATGTTCCTTAGTGCTCTCCTTGTCTCTCCAATGCTGTCCCTAGAGGTTGGGTGTGATGGTTCAAGCCCAAACTCCAGTTGAGTGCCCTGAGCAGAACCAGGGCTGGAGCAGGAGCTCCTTTGGGGCTGCTGCAGTGCTGTGGTGATGCACAAGGTGCTCCACAGCTGGGGGATGTTGCTGGGAGCTGGCTGAGACCTGTGTCCAACATCACACCTGTGACCCTTGAGCCTTGGCCGAGGCTCCACGGGCCAAGCACTGCTCGGAGCCAGCTCGCTTGGCTCCATCCTGGTGCACATTTTTCCTTCCTTGCCTTGAGTCTTTTTTCATGCTTTTTAATTTTTTATTTATATATTTTCTTCTAAGGAGCTCTTTTCTCAGCCTCAGAAGGCTCTGAGGTTGTTGCCTCAGCAGCCAGGCCCTCCTGCACTGCAGGGCACTGGTGCTGGGGAGAATCCTGTATGTTTACAAGGTGCACAGCGGGGAAAAGCTTTCTCTTTGCAGGCTGTCATGCTGTGTCAAGCATGAGCTTTGCATCCTTCCGGGGGACAGGTGCCTTTCCAGGGTTTTTTAGCCTGATAAAGGGTTTTTGGCAGTGGGCAAGGACCCTGTCAAGGTGAAGGAGAGGATGGTGCCTGTTTGCAGCACAGGTGTCCACCAGCCACCACCTCCCACATCCTTCCCTCTATCCACTGCGGAGCTGCTGTTCATTCTGCACTTTTTCCCCCCCTCCTAACTGGAAGAAATCCTAAATAAAGTTACCGTCGCTTTTATTTATGGGCTCAGAGGAAGAGCCACACAAAAAGTCCCTGTGCTCCTGACAGCTGCAACGGGGAGAGCAGTTTTTCTTCTTTGCTTGGTGATTGATGCCCATGGGGCAAATGCCCTCGGCATCCCTGCGAGCACCAGGGGCTGTGGGGAGGCTGGATGGAGCCATGCAAGGCTCTGCTTGCTGGATCCTTGCCCTGGATCTCCCTCTGGAGCAGCCTCTTCCAGCCCCACGGAGCACCTGTCCTCCAAAAAGCCAAGATCCACCCCCCTTTCAAATTACAGACTTCTTAAAAATCCATCACAGGCTTCTTGTCTCCACCTTGACTGGTTTCAGTGAGGTCAACTACTTTTTTTAATAACTTTTGGACTTTAGTGGGGAAAACTATTTCCTTCAGGAAATAATGTAATTAAGGTTGCCTGACACTTCTGATTATAAGCCCCTGTCTTCAGTTGCTTGAAACGATGCCAGCCTTTAACCATTTGGACGGGAGCTTTGCATGTCTCTGCCTCTGGCTGCGTTTTTTTTTTTGAAAATTTTAGCAAAAAGGATTTTAAGCTGCTCAGAATGTGGTTTGCAGAGTGGGGGGGAAAAAGGCATTATTTTCTTAACTTGAGCAGAAACTCTTGTGGTCATTTTGCTGGAGAAAATCTGGTACTTTTGTGCTGCGAGAGTGGACTCGTGCAGTCAGCAGCAGCGTTTTGGGCCAGGTGCTGGGGATCTGCTTGTTGCGGGGGTGTTTTATATATAGCGTGTGCTCTGAGGTGCTGTCCCACCCCGAGAGGCTGAGAGCAGAGCCGAGTCCTTCTCCCAGCGCAGGGTCTGCTCGCCCCAAAGCCCCGCGAGGCCACGGGCTCCTCCCCGGCTCTTGGCTTGTCGCTGGGAAAACATGGGCCTTGGCGTGTGTTGCTGTTGATACAAGTAAAATCCATCAATCCTTGACTGAAGTACCCTTGATTTACGCTGTTGCTGAGGGAGGAAAAAAGATTTTTTTTTGGCAAATGCTCTGTGCTTAATTTTTCTTTCTGTGTTCTTGTAGAGCAAGAGGTGCTCAGTAATCTATGGCCCTTGCTATAATGTACAGACGTCCCACGTGTGCTGGAAGCTGCCCAGCCCTGTGGCCGTGGGTTAGTCTTGAGAATGGGGAGTCTGCATCCTCGTGGCCAAGCAGCTCGGATGCAGGAGCCAGCTTCAGAGCTGCCCGTTGGCTTTTTGGGGCATTTGTGTTTCATGTAGTTCCAGGGGTCAGTGGTGCAAGGACACTTGAGTGTCAGTGTCTTGGTTCTAGCAGATTCATGCTTTGCATGATCCTGTGTGGATCTGGCAAAATATCTTCCATTTCTCAAAGCCTCATTTGGGTCCTGGTGGACCATAGCCTCACTGCAAAGCAAAATGCAGCAGGTGGTAGGTGCTGGTCTTCCTTGAGAGTTCTTGTAGGATCTAATTAAATAACTCGTGCTCTTGAATCAGAGCAGTTACTGGTCCCTCAAAGCTTAACTCGCTGCTAAGGAAATAGCTAAAACTAGAGCCAACAAAGAGCTCTGTGGTTTGCCTGCACTAGCTCTGGCTGGAGTTGTCCTCTGCTTTTGTTGTAGTCCAGCCTGTGCATCTCCAGTGTGTGTAGCTGGGTTGTAGCCCACGCTCTGAGCTAGGCTCTTCTGTGGAAGACCTGCTTTGGGCACGCTGAACCCCTCCAAACTCCGAGCATGACCATGACGTGGAGTCTCTGCCTTGGTCATCCCTCACCCCTGAGAGCTGCATCGTTAAAACCTGGCCAGAACGTGCTGCAGAAACGCAACTGGAGGATGTCCTGCAGTCAAGTCTTACTTCTCTTTCCAACTCTCTGGGAGGAAAAGCTTAGGCAAGGATGAACCAACCTCACTGTTCGCTTCCAACCAGGTCTCTTCAGTTTCATCTGCAATTTGCAATGTTTTTAAGGAAAGCTTTGGTGTTGCAGAGCAAGGAGGGAGGCTGGATGGGGAGGAGCCTCCTCTCCTCCTTCTCCTCCTCCTGCTTGCCTGGCAGCTCCGGGATGTTTGGAGCGTGTTCCGAGGGATGGGGCGCTGCATGTGCTCGGCTCGGGGAAGCCGGAGTAGGATTTTTCAGTGGCTGACACCTGACAAGCGTGATGAATTGCAGCCCGCCACGCGCTGCCGGCGTGACAAACAGTCTGTTTCCCTCCTCTTGAGCTCTGGGAAAACTTTTTAATTATTTCCCGGCGCTTTGCAAATGAGGGCTCCTCAATCAGGCGCCTGATGGAGTTTGCCTTATTTCTTTCTATTTGCAAGTCCCCGGAGGTGGCTGCAGTCCTGCTGTATTCTGCTCCCATGGCCCATCCTGGACTGGGGACAAGGTCTTGTGGAGCTCCTTGCTTGGGTGCTAATTGGAGAGCCTCGTGCTCCAGCTTGGAAGTTGCTGTTGCTGCAGGTAAAGGGTCTGTGCAGCAGCAACACTGGGATTTTTCTCTTGCCTGTAGTTTGGCTCCTTCTCTCTGATGCAGAACCATGAGAATCTTTTTTTCTCCCCCAAAGCATTTAAAAAGCAAATGCCTGTGTGAGGGAGCAACTTGAGCCACAAGAGCTGGCTAATGAGTGCAAACCCTCCAGTATGAGTGATAATTTGTCTAAGGAAGTATTTTATTTGACCTGATGGTTGCAATAATGCCTCGGACACTGTTGTGTCTGGCTGTGCTTTGGGGGCTGCACAAGTCCCTCTGGTTGAGTCTTGTGTGTCTGTTCTGCAAAGCCACCTCTGTGTGCTCTCCTCGTGCTCCTGGTCCTGGCAGGGTTGGTCTCTCCTCATGGTTTAACACGTGTGTGAGGCTTTGCAGAATTAAGGCTTAGTTGATGTGAGACCTTGGGAGCAAACACCTTGGTGCTGGGCTGACTTCTTGCCATCACCATGCTGCTTTTGACTAGGACACGTTGTTGCTTGTCTTTAAAAAGATCAGAGATGCTCTAAGCTGCTGGTCTACCTGGTTTTGTTTTATTTTTCTCTCCTCTTTGGTGTTTTTGGGTCAAAATAACGAAGTGAATATGTGTTTTGGGCTGGACTGTGCTGCTTGTGCAGGAGGGCTTTTCCTGCAGACCATCTGTGTGCAGATGCTGCTCACCCCCAGCTGCCAGGACTTGAAGCCAGAAATTGCTCCCCTCTCAGTTATTTCCTAACGATGAAGTAAACAGAGATTCACCTGATAACCCTGCTAACCTGACAGGCTCTTTCTGTTTCTTTTTGTTGATAAAGAAAATTGCAGTTCTAAGCAGCAAGGCTCGTCGGCTTCCGAGCAGCAAGGCGAATCCCACAGAGGTTGATGAGAAATTGGGGACGCCCCAAGGACGCTGCACTGGTGGAGAGGTAAGAGGTGGATTAAAACGCTGAATTTGGCTTGTTTGCCATGCGTGTGCCAGAGCTGGGGAGCAGGGATGTGGGCACTGGGGGGGTTCATAAGCTCGATGTGGGCAGCCCAGACTCTGTTCCCAGCACCATTTTATGATGGTGCATGCACATGGCAAGACACTGCTCCTGTCTTTGGTATCCCAGCACCCGCAGGTAGGATGTAGAGTGCCCCATGGGTCACTTAATCCCATTGGGACCACTGCTGTGGTCGGGGGATTGCTGCACTTTGGGGTCTTTCTGCAATGGTGCTTTGTGTGGGGCTGTGATGGTGCAGCATCGCTGCAGGGGTCTTGAGCTCGTCCTCTCTGCCCCACTGGAGATGCCCGTGGTGAGCAGGGCTGCCCTGCTGGAGCATTGGCACCATGGATATTATCTGCTGGGGTCTGCTGCTCTGTGGTACCACGCTTGGAAAAATGTAAAAAAAAAAAAAAAAAAAAAAGACAAATTAAATTTTAACCAGTCCCTAAATGCCAGCTGAGGATGTCTGAAATGGAAATTGTTGCTGTTTGCCTAACATAGCCTCCCACTTAGCGAGAATTGCCTGGTTTTAATTGTATTGATCTTAGAGGGAAGAAAAAAGCAACGTTGTGATGAAGGGAAAATGTTCACCAAAATGTCAGAAAACAGCATGAAATCCCAGACGGTGCTGAGGGGACTCCTGTCTGCACAGCTCTGCTCCCCTGTGTGTGTTTCCCAGGGGTGCTTTACAGCCCCATTCATCCCAGAGTGGCCAAATCCTTCTCCTCTAAGGCACTGGCAAGGGCGGAATGGGCACTGCAGAAGTTGCTCCTTAATTTTTCTGGTGCTGATGCCATGAGAGTTTGGCTTTGCATGTGCTGACTGTCTTGGAGACTCCCTGTGGCTTTGAGCTGCTTCCCTTTGCCTCAGTTTCCCAGCTCGTCTCCTCTATCCATGGTGCAGACTATCCTGCTGGTACAATTCCTCATTCCTCCGCAAATAAGAGCGGCTCTAGGAGAGTATGTCACTAATAACACCAATTACCCTTACACACCGCCTGCAAGGTGCACTGGCAGTAATGGGATCCAGAGGGATGCAATGAAAGCAGTGTAATATGCAAAGATAAATTAGCACCGTAAAATTAGCCGTGGGCTCAGCCAGGGAGCTGACAAATGTGTCGCAGCTTCGTTACAAGCTCCGAGTGCCCCTGAATTGGATTTAGTGGCCCAGAGCAAAGCAGACGGGAGCGAGGGGAAAAGAGTTTATTAGGGGTCTCCTTACGCACGTGCTAATGGTTAATGCTGCTTGTTTCCCTCCTTGGCTTTGCTGTGTGATGTGTCTCCTGGTGCTAACTTGAACGTGGCAGCAGGGGAATAAAAGCTGTTGTGCTGTTGGAAAAGGCTGAGATGGTAGAGGGATGAGCAGGGAGATGGAGCAGCAGCTCTGTGTGCACGTTGGACCTTGGGGAGGTGCAGCTTGACTTGCTTGCCCCTAGGATTTGGTCCATAGGCACCTGGTGCCCTGCCTGGGCAGGTGGAAGCAGCTGGAGGAGATGCTTTCTGTACCATAGGAAAGGGATGTGGCCAGTTCACATGGAATCCACTTCCTGGGGACTAATTAGACAGCAAGGGAGAGGGGCTCTGCCGGAGGAGGGAGGCAGGCAGTGCCCCTGTCCCTGGCGAGCAATGGATGGGCCAGCAAGAGCCTTTTACAGATTAGCAAATGCAGGCTAATTGCATGCTTAATGGCTGGCATGGTGCGCAGGAGCTGGGGAGGGGTAGGCCTGATGTAGGTCTGGCTTAATAAGGCATGGCATGTAGCTCATTTAAGGGGGAGAAAATGTATGTGCAGACAGGGGGATGGTGAAGGCTCCAGGGCAGAGCAGGCAGGTCCTGTGATGCTGCTGTGATGCTTGTGGGCTGCACCAGCCCTGGGGCAAACTGCACTAACAGAGCCGAGGGGACTGTGAAACGGAGGGGATGGAGGCAGCCTCCAAGTGCTGATTTGGCTCTGGGAACATCAGCAGCGTGGGACCGTGGCGGGGAGCAGGAGGAAGAGGAGAGGGCAGGCGGAGAGCTCATAGTGGCATAGGGAGAAATGCAACTTCTCAGGGTCTTGTGCAGCCGTGATATATCTTGTTTCTATTGACTTTTTCAAACCTCTAAAATACAGTGTAGATTGATCTACAAATCTGCAAAAAGCACCTATTTAAAAAAAAAAACCACTCTGAAGCAATTTTCTGCCCGCCTCTTGCGGTTGGCTCTGAAGAGACACATGTTCTGTTGTCCTCTTTGAGCCTGGCACGCTGCCACAGTAGTAGGAAGTTTAGTAATACTCGACTTGGATCGATTCAAGACCATTATCTGTGCTGCTTGGGACTCAGCAGAGCGGAGGGGAGAAACACTCCCCTCCCATGCATCAAAGCCCTGCTATAAGGACAACATAGTTGAGCTCTATTTATAGACTGACAGATGTCTTGCCAAGGCTCTTGTGCTGTCACTTGGTTATGCAATTTTTGTGCGTGTTTAGCAGTGCTGGAGTGGGAAGGGGAATTCCAGCTTAGGTGTGTTCAGTCGGGATACAGCCCGCTGCAACCCTGTTGCTGTGCTTCTGTGGGCTCTGGTCTCCTCCTGGAGTTAGGGATCTATGTTAATAAGTGGGAAGAATGAAGTGGATAAGGTGCCTGGTAGGGAAATCGGTAGCAGGATAAGGTCTGAATGCTAATCTTTCGTTCTGTTTTCTGTCTTTGTAAACAGATCTTCAGAGGAGTGCTGGTAGGAAGGAAGCTTGGAGGTCTCTAGTTCAGGAGCATTACCACCAATCTGTTGGGTTAATTTGGCTGGATGTGGACAACTCGATACCTGTGCTCTGCCTCTTAGGGTGCACCTGGCTCTGAACTTTGCCACCATCCTAAGGGACAAGTTTTTTCTGATGTTCACCCTAAACTTTCTAGCTGGCCTTGTTATTTTGCTTCTTGTTAGAGTTATTTTAACTCTCCTTATGAAAATGTTAGACTGTGATTA
>JAVCKT010026154.1:5273-18652 GCA_032273925.1 Rhynchotus rufescens
ACCAGGGCACACTGCTGCCTCATGGTCAACTTGTCGTCCACCATGACACCCAGGTCCCTCTCTGCGGGGCTGCTCTCACTCTGTCTCCTGGACTGAACCAGCCTTGTCTGGGCAAATCAGTGCCATTCAGGCACCATTCAGCTGGTCATGGATTGTCCTTAAATCCACCTCCTGTCGCTGTTCTGGAGTGGCAAATCCTAACTTAAAGGCCTTGTAGTGAAGGTGAGTGAGTGGAAGGAAGTAGCATTATCCCTGCTTGCAGCTGGAATTGGGACAGATTGGCACTATGGGACATAAAACACGAGGCAGCGTTTTCAGACTTTCAAATCACAACACTGCCAACCTCATGTAGGTGAAAATAATGAAAATCAGAAAATAACAGTATAGTTTGAGCTGACAGTGCTTCCTTTTGGTCTCAGAACTTCCAGGATCATACTTAAATCATTATTTCAGAGATTTCTTCTCAAATATATAGTAGCTCAAGTATTTTCAACGAAGCTGTTATAATCCCATGTATGCTGGGCCCTGCACAAGGAAAACACCAAAGAAGGCCATTAGACAACATGAATTTGAGAGATGTGACAAAGATCCTTAAGTGCATTTCCTTCTTTCCAGATGAAAATCAGTGTTACAAACAATAAAAGAACCAAGTTGCAGCTAGGAATGATGTGCATTTGCTGTAGAACTTTTCACACATCACAATGTAAAGGCTAAGCCCAAGTAATGAAGAGGAGCACTTAACATTTGGCTTCTAAGGCTTCAAAATTAGCTAGTCATTTGGAGGTAACTTTGTAAGTGGTCTGCTTCATGTCCATGGTGGCAGATGATTTCTAGGCCTTGCACAGGTACTCAAAAAATGACATTAGCCTGGGTACTCAAAACAAAAAGTGATGTTGACCCAAGTGAACGATTTAATTTCCTCTCACACAGGGAATGAAAACGGGTTCATTTCAATACCAGCACACTTTTTATATCTTAGTAGATACTCTGAGTCCAAATATAACTCTTATTTGAACAACTCTGTGATAGTTCAATGGATCTCACTTTCTTCACTCTGTTCCCATTAAGTTGTGATCCCTAATTCCATGTTTTCAGATTTCTACAACCCTTCCTGCAATGCCTTGGTTGATATTTATCTGGGCAAACATAATCACCCGAAATAATTAAGATAAACTGCTTTCTAATGGTATTTATTTCTCTTTACTGACCCTGAGAAGATTCTTGCGTGAATAGCTCACATCTAAAATGAGCAGAGATAAATCCCATTCCTGCTGTCTGAACTCTACTGGCTTGTGCTAGCTTGAATATCAGACTTGTTCAGCTCTGTATGATGACATTATTCCCAAACAGCTGGAATCCACAGATCATTCTAGCCCTAGAAAATGAAATATATCCCTTAACTTAAAAAATCTGAGTCTAGGTGGTTGAAGTCAAGCCTTTTTCCTTAGCTTATGCCCTCTGGTGATGCCACATGAAGGTTCAGTGGCACTGCTGACCCTTCTACATATCTGCATATGCAGCAAACAAGCAGATACAGCTCAGCAATTGCTGCCTTTTTTTTTTCTCTCTCTCTCGCCCTCTTTTTTTTTTTTTTTTTGCTGAGAAGGCAAGTTTTGCTTAAGTATTACTTATGCAAGCAGCTTGCTCTCTGCATGGCTATAAACACTAATTTGGAGACCCACACCAAGCCAAATAGTTGTTTATGAGATGTTTATGAGGCGGAGGCCAAATAGCTGTTTATGAGGCAGCGGCAGTGCCAAAGTCAAATAGCACCTCTAAGCGATGACTGGCACAGTACCATCTCTCCAGGCTCAGCTGCAGAGGAGAGCTTATTGAATTCATGGGTGCCTCTGAAGGAGTATTATCTGAAGCAGTATCTGCAATTAACCCAGAAGTGGGATGAGAAGCATCGAGCCGTTGCTAGCTTCTTGCACATGGAAGCAAACTCCTCTTTGTGGAGAAGATAGGAAAGTCAGTGTGAGAAGGAGGCGTTGTGACTGAACCCAAAGAGGTTTAAGCTCTGTGATGTCCCTTCTTCATGACTCTGCAGACGCTGAAAACTCATCCTCTTGACTGTCCTTTTATTTTGGACTTATATGGGAGTTGCTATGTTGTCTCCTCCCAAGGTGTTATTCCTTGTAGTCTGAGATTTCATGTTCTTCCAACATTTATTTTTAAATGTGACATTGTTTTGGATTTTTTTTTTAACCTACATAGGCATAAAATTCTCTATTGTCTTGTCTCCATGAGACCTTACAAGGCTCCTGGACATGGTGAATGTGACTGAGATCTACCAGAAGCTTTATGGGGTCAAACTGCCTTTTGTCGAAAGTCTAGAAACCCTGGACAGATGCTTATCTAACCTCTGTTCTTAAACACTCTACCAAATGAATTCCTCTGGTATCCTTGTCCTTTTCACTGTCTTCCCAATAAGATGACTTTTTCTTAGATCCAGCCCACAACGCCCTTGCTGCAAATGGTTTTATTTGTTCTTCCCTCAGGGAACCTGAAGAGAAACCATCCTTCTTATACACATAAAAAAAATAAAAAATAAAAAAAAAATAGACCATTAACTTTGACTCTCTTTTTGTCTTATTCAAGAGCTGTTAGGAAATCTTTCTTTAAATATGAAACTGCCTTTCAGTTGTAGCTATCTCATCTCTTGCCTTATTAGCTCCCCAGTGTCTTTTCATTTTCTGTGAGAGAATTTCTGTGGAGAGTGTATCACAGATAGCACCAATGGGGGATAATTTCAGGAAAAATCTTGGTTCCCTTCTTAATATGTGGCAGTGGAGATCTGAGGTCTGCATTGTGCTCTTCAAGAAGCAGTTCTCAATAGCACCAAGATATCTCTCTTGAACAGTTACAGCTGTGGTGGAATCCACATCCAGAAAAGCAGAAAAGCATGTGAATAATTCAAATAATGTTGCTGGAAAGGTCCTCTGATGGTTGCCAGGATTAACTCTGTGCAATACCACATCATCTGTTCCTCCTTATGAGGCTTCTGAGATGCAGTCTGGAAGATCCCTGGAGTCAGGACAAGAACCCAGCTGGGAAACTTATGTTTAGTTTTAAGTTTTTTATGCCAATGTTGAAGTTCCAGCTAGAGTAGGGAGCTTCTGAGAAGGGCATGAGAATGGGGTAACTATGTCTAAACTTCCCCAAATTAGGAACAGTCAGTTCTGGCACAGGGTGAGCAAGAGATGAAGGTGGTGGATGGAAGGGAATCAATGGGAGGACAACAAAATATCACTCTGTGGCTTGGGGCAATGCTCCAAGACCTGGAGAAGGCTGCAAGGGACAGGAGCCTTCTTGAGTCCAACAGAGAGACTGTTCTGCAAACATCAGTGTTACCTGCTGCAGAGACAGAGCTCATTCCTTCTCTCTCCTGCCCTCACTATCACTAATCTCATGCAGAACATCATTGATTGAAACAAAGCAGGACTACAATTCTATCTAATCGAAATCCTCTCCCAAGCACACAGTCCTGCCTGCAGGCCAACAGGCAGGTCCTACATGAGCCATACCATCTAATGCCAGGAAGCAGTCAGATATGATGATAAAAATACATGATGAGAATAAGAATCGATTCAAGAATGAGCAAAGGGTAGGAGAGGATGTTGCCCTGCAGTGATATTGCAGCTAGTGCAATTGCACTAAGAAACTTCCTTTATATAATCAAAGGTGCAGACGTCAGCAATATACCACCACTTCTAGCTGTTTAGATGCTGGATGTTTATTTACACAGCAAAAAGCCACGTGGGAAGGTGTTTTGTCTGCAGTTAGTGAAACCATGTGGCCTTATTCAGAAGAAAGACGTTACAAAGGTAAACACAGCTGGTGTGGAGGCACAAGAAGACAGGACTGGAAAGGAAAAAAAAAGCAAAGATGATGAGCCAGCATCTTCTCAACCCTTGGTTAGAGGCTCTTGGCCTTGGAGTCGTAATTTACCTCAAAGGCACAAGAACAAAACCCCAATCATTCCCGCCCACCAAGCCAAGATCTGAGAGTGAAGATAGTGTCAGGTGCCGCAGGAAATCCCTTGTCAGGTGTCTGAATGGAGCCTGTGTTGGCTCCCAGTGTGTGGAAGGGAACTCGAGGTGGGTGCGAGGCTGGACTCGTGTGCCCGGTGCCTCCACCCCTGCCCTCCGCACTGCAGTGCATCGGCAATTACAGGCTCGATGTGCCCTTAATAAAACAGAGATTGGCTCATTATTCACATAATAACCTGGAAAATGTATTTCTGAGGCTTATCAAAGCCTTGTTTCAACATCTTTGCCTTTTTTTTCTTTCTTCCCTACCCTCTCCCCTCATTGCCCCTGTGAAGTGGCCAGGTATGGTTTGCAGCGAAGCCCTTGCCTGTGATTAACGTGCTGACCTAGCAATTATTCACATCTGGACGGGCCTTTGTTCTGCTTTGAAGTCCCTCAATGACTTTTCTTTCGCCCCCCACAACCTGTCTTAATTTTCTCCTCTGCGCCCCCATCCCACCTCCTCCCTCTCCACCTTGCCTATTACTCCTCAGAAGTGTCAGTGGGCCCAAAATGAAATACAGGAGGGCCCAGAAATTCCTGCCTAATAGGCCCAGGTGAGCCTGAGGAGGGAAGGCGGGGGAAAGGGAAGGCCCAGACCTTGAAGATGACCTCTGAAAAGTGTTTAAGTCAATAACCACTTGCAATCCTGCCTCTCCCCCTCCCCACCGCCTTGCCCAAGCAGAGGTGGACTGGGGACTCTTTCTTCTCTCAAAGCACAAGATCTTTTAATCTTAAAAAAAAAAAAAAAGAAAAAGACACTCGGAGAAGACAAAAAGAAAGACGAAGCAAAGAGAAGGTTGATGGGGCAGGTAGGGTAATTGGCTCAGCACAAAGTCAGGCTGGGGAGCCGTGATTTCTTTTGAGGCCTCTCTCTCTGTCAAGAGAAGTGTCCATTGAGCAGCATCTCCTTGCACAAATCTCCTTTTGTACGGCCGGAGAGGAGGAGGGGATGCCTCCCTCTTACACATTCTTACATCTAGTTACTGAGGCACATTCACCAGCAACTGGTTAAGAAGAAAGATTAAGGGTTGCAGGGCTCCGGGGAGTGGGAAGTCCCTTTGCTTTGAGGAGATTAACTTTCGAGGCGAGGTAAAACACAAGGCGATAGTCTTTCAAAATTGCCTTCCAGCCGTGACAGGCAATGGTTAGATTAATTAGATTACGAATGCTCTTTTATATTTGGCAGATGGGTTGGGACAAGGTGGGGCAGGGGGCTGGGAGAGAAATACTTCAGTATTTTTTTCCTCCAATACTGCTATTTTCTAATGCAGCACAGGTGCTTCGGGCAAGCTGCAAAGTTCAGTGGTCAGCAAAAGTCCCTCCAAGCTTTTAGGGGGCTTTGGAAGGCAAGACTGGTGTCCCATGGCTAAAGATCTCACGGAAAAAACTGTACATGGTCTCTCTGGAAGCAGACTTTGAGGGATGGATAGATGTCAGAGAGAAGAACAGATATGAAAATATAAGAATAAGCGTGAATATGACTAGGATTAGATTTTTCTCTTTTATTAGAAAAAAGCCCTAAAGCAAACAAACACACAAAACCTCCACAGGTGTAGGTGAAATGATTTTTTGGTAAATACAATGCTTTCATTACCCAAAGAATTATATCCAAAGGAAACCTGTGCCTATTTCTAGCACAGAGTATGTAAAGAGTTTCACTGAAGGGTTAGAATTGGATTTTACAAAACATTTTAAAGTCCACATAAATCCCAGAATTTCTCTTTTTTTCTCTTTTTTTTTCTTTCCCCAGATCATCTGGAAACAAGAAGAGGAAATATTTTGCCTGTTTTCAAATAGGATCAGATACTTCCCCTCATTCACCTTAATTGTCAACAAAAATCAGCTCAGTGTTAGACCTCTCGCAATTAAGTATCTGAGTTAGAGCAGAGCAAACAGATTTTTAAAATCATATCCAAATTTGATAAACCTTTAATAAGGAATGTAGAGATTTCCCCCTTCAAAATGTGAGCTCTGAGCTACGTTGAGTTTTGCAGATCTTGGATAATTTTCTGAAATGTGAGATGTTCTTTTAAGCTACAGTGCAGCTGTAATGGCAAGACAGTGATAGAGGGTCTCCAGACCCTGGCCATCAAAGGCAACACCCAAGATCTGAGTCTCCCTCCCAGCTTGAGGCTCACACACAACCAGGCTGGACCATTCAGGGAGGGATGTGATGCAGGGCACACCCTTAAGAGGATGAAGTCAGGTAGGTCCCAGCTGATCATTTCATAGACTAAAATGGCAACCTTGGGCAATAAAAGCAGCACATTAACAAGAATAAGAAACCAGAGATCCGTCATGGCCAAACAAGTCTTGAAGTTTAAATGAAAAATATTTTCACAGAGGAGCTGTGTGTAAGACATCAGACAAAGAATGCAGATATTGAAGGGCTTATGATTGGACTTGATGATTTTGTGGTACTTATACCTCAATTTGTACTTTCCAAATCCATCAAATAACAGGATAGAAATAAGAATAACAAAGAATTTTGGTTGATGAACTGAACCTTGTGGATTGACGAACTGAACCTCCTACTGTAGGCTCTGACCAGAGCATGAACACGGATTTCACTGAGACACAACTAGCACAAACTAACCCTGAGCACATTCAGAAGAGTGAATCATTTGATATGAGTTAATCATGACTTGATAGATAACTATTTTTCTTTTCTTGAGCTCTTTGTTTTTACATTTAAACCAACATACATGTATCCTGCTGTGATGTAAACTCTCTCTATTGACTTTATCTCTTAATTATACCGGGATTATTTTAGAATTAAAGGTGAATTTATAAGGCTTTTAGAAGGAGCCTTCTGCTCTGCTGCCAGCCCTGAAGACTAACCAATCTAGCAGCTTTTATCTTCCTTCCTAAAAATGCAATGAGTTTCTTTTTTTTTTCCCTTCCCCTTGGGCCTCTGAACTTGCCTGTACTCTTGAAATAAATTCTCTGATCCCCCCTCCCATACACTCACTCTTTCCACATGGTTTTCTTCCTGTAATAGGTTTGAAAAGGTTGAAAGGTGCTGAACTCTTGTGCAGCGTATTCAACTTTAAAGACCCTGAACTTTTAAATTCCCCGAGGGATGCAGGGGGGAAGGAGGAGGAAGGAGAGGTGTCTGGTGCTTCAGCACCATGACCTAAATGATACATCTCATGTCCGTGTCATGTCAAATGACATCTCCAGGATTGGAGGTACTGTGAATAACCTGTCTGGTCAGCAGAGGTGACTGAAAACATTTTGCTGCAAGCTATTGCTTTGAGAAAATCTTGCCTTTTATAGCTTGTCTATTTATTTATGGGTTGGAGATTTTCCTTCTTTTTCTTTTTCCCCCCACTCTTTGCCAATGATATTCCAATTGCTTTTTTTGTTACAGGAGATTGCAGAACTGCTTGACGAACAGATAGCAACAGCTACAAAACAAGCAAGGAAGAAATGGGGAAGCCGGTTCCATGTGTCGGTTTGGTGCAGAAATAAAAAGCAGTGCCCAAGAACGATGGCCCAAATGATGCTCAAGCTGTAACAGCTTCACCATCCTGATCCACCTTCCTTGGACCACAGCTTGCTTCACTATCCTTTGTGCTGATGAACTTCTTCCTTGGGGAAACTCCTGTTTTATTTTCCAAAGGGGGTTGCTCAGAGATGTCTTCACTGCTGTGCCTGCATCTCTCCAGGAAGCCAATGCTGCCTGCTCCAGAGTTCTTTAATCTCCCTGTGAAATGTCCCAAAACAAGCAGCAGGAGATTATTTCCAAGTGGAAATCAGACACTGATTCCCAGGAGGGTGTTTTATTCCACCTGCTGCTCCCTAGCATCTTGGGAAAGCATTTATGGCTAGCATAAAGGTCCAACTTTGAGGCAGGTGAAGCTCAGGACTTTGTTAAACAGGATGGGGAAAAATGCAGGAGTTGAGCCCAGGCACAAGGGCCAAAGGAGAGGAAATCCTCTGGCCTGAGTGGTACAGGAGAACAGACTAAATGCTTAATGCAGCCCTCTCTGAACTCAGACAAAGCAGGAATTTACTCAGAGTTTTGTCACTGTCTTAGATTCCTGTTTACATTTTCTGCACCTCTTCCTTGTATTTTTTTTTTTTTTTTTTGCTATTAGAAAAATTATCCTCACCCATATACCTAGCTGCTGTTTAAGGCTTCTGCTTAAGGCATCCAATTCCAGTTGCAATCCCGAAATTTCCTTTGTGAATGTGGGAATATTTCTCAGGTTGGACATCAGGACTACCAAATGGAAAAGTATGGGAGCTTGATATTTCAGTCTGATCACTGGCTTTCCCTATGGAGAAGGTCTCCATCTCAGCATACCTGTAGCTTTCACCTTTCCTGAATGGTATTTGGTGCTAAGTGGTGGGATTCCTGCTTTTAGCAGAACCATGGGAGCATCTGCCCAGGGTCATTGGGTGGGACATTGGAGTCAGGGAGCCACATAGACCAAGGACAGCTCATGAGCTGGAAGGGGTTCACAAACAAACTCAGCCTAGCAGGCACATCTGAGAGGGTTTCAGTCCATGACAGTTTTCTGGAGGATGAGTAAACTCTTCCAAGACTGACCACAAACAGCAGGGACTTCCTAGGGAAGGCTTTTCCTAACCAAGTTTGCCTATTGCCATTTTATAAACAAATTATAATTCATCCCTAGGATTTCAAGCAGGTGTGAGAAGTCAGATTAAACCTTTCCAATAACTCTCGATAAAAAGTGGTGCGTTTTTTTATATTTTTTTTCTGTAAATATACAGCTATGTTGCAACAGAATTCCATAGTTTTTGACAAATGCTTTGAACTCCCAGCTGTTCTTAAGGAGTGAGGGACATCAAAGACACATCTGCAAGGGTTGTTTGTGTACCTGGGCCCAACTGAGCCCTACAACATCCCTACCTGAATTTTGTAAGGGCTTAAATATAAGACTCTTGCTCAGCAAAGTTGGTGCTGCAGAGAACTAGAAGTTTCCAGGTTGAAGCTCATGGAAGGCTGGAGGTGGTGGGAGGCTGGAGCTAATTGATTGCCTTGTCGAAGACAAGGGTTCGTAGTCAAAGAGAAGGTGGGATGAAGCTGGATGCTCTCTGTCTTTGCATTCTCATTTTTATTTTGTGATATCATGGTAATTCAGGTAATCTCATGGTCTTCAGTTTCTTTGTATTTATGAAATCCTAAAGAAAATAAATGTCTTTGCTGGTAAGTGCTTGCACGTAAAACCTTGCCTTAGCAAAGCACATGTGGGCCAACCTAGCTCCTTTTAGGCCTGTTAGAAGTGAATTACATATTTTTAAGTATGTGCTTTTGTCAGGATTTGCAGATGTGTGAGGTATAATCTGGCCTAATATATGGTGGAATGAGTGAGTAGGGAATAGGAAGATGAATTAATAATGAAATAAATTATTTTAGCATGGTCCATGTGTCTGCAGAGGTGTTCGGGCCTTAGTAACACCTTAGTACCTACCTTAGTAGCTGCCTCACTCACATCCAGTTTGGCTACAAATGAGGAATTTGAGTCGCCTGCTCCTGGAGCAATTAAATGAGATGGGATCTCGGGGAGTCTTTTGTCCAACCTCCTGCTCAGAACAGGGCCAGGGTCCAACTCACACCTAATTTTGACAACAGATTGGGGCTGTTTTCAGTCAAATTTGGGTATTTCCAAAAGGAAAAAAAAAAAAAAAAAAAAAAAAAAAACCAAGTAAGTTGTTTTATGCAAAACAGCCATGAGTGTTTTGAGGTGCTCAGGACATTCCAGAAGAGGAGAACATGATAGAAATCAGCTGAGATGAGGGAGAGACCTTCTCCTGCAGGTTGCTGGCCACGGCTCTGCAATCTTCAGTACCTGTTTTTGCAGGGGAAAAGAAAAATGATTGAGGCAATGAAAGAAGCAGAAGTGTGTGATTTATCATAGGGAAAATCCGCACCTTCTCCTTCTGTTGCTTAAATAATTGCTAAGGCTGTCGTAGCGTAGAGTAGGAATGACGGAGAAAGCGGCATTTATTTCTTTTGAAATCAAAGCTTCAGTAATGCCTCCTGCATGTCGGGACTGGAGAGACAAACTGCCCTTTTAACATTTTTCATTACCTTTTTTTCCCCTCCCTTTTTATTTTCCTTCATTTCTTGAGAATAAAACATTGTTTGCAGACACTTAAAAGAAACAAAAAGGGAGGATTTGAAAGATAGGGGTTCCAGTTGGGCAGACGTGTTACTTTTCAGTAACTGTACAGATTGGGAAAGGAGAGGGCACTGAATAGGTTTTCTTTTCCTTCAGCTTAATTCCTGTTCTTGACATCTGCTGATGAAAGACACACTGATCTAGATCCAAAAAGTGGCATAAATCAGCCTAAACATAAATCCTTGCTGTCCACAGCTGTGCTTGATTTACAGCAGCAGAGAGACGGTGAGATCCCTTTGGACCAGCGGGCAGCTGGTCCTGGCTGCTCTGCTCTGCTGCCTGCTGGTCTGGTTGATCTTCCTTAAACATCCCGCTTAAACTGCTCTTAATCATCTAAGTGAGTGGAAAGAAAATGCCTCTAACCCAGAAGACACAAAACTATTGAGCCATTTTAAACCTGTAAAAAAAAAAAAAAATCTAAATACTATTTAAAAATGAATTAAACCTGAAATTAAGTTATTATAATGACTTAAGTTATTATAAAGAGAAGAATATATAGCTTGTCCTTTGGAAATACGGAAATGAAAGATTTCTCATTCCTCTCTGCCTGCAGAGCGATCGTTTTTCCCTGTGAAAATTCCCAAATTAAGCAACAACAACAACAGTAACAATAGCAACAACAACAAAGCCCAGCCATATCGGCACAACCTTGCTGCAGCTTGGGACACAGACCAAAAAAGGTAGTTGCAAAAATAAGTAATTTTGCCAGGCTCTTGCTTGCACCGACCCAGATGGACCTTCCGCAAGGAAGCAAGGTGAATTTTGCCACAAAACTTGCAGGTTTCGGTTCTTTTCGCCTGGGGATGGTGACCACCCCCTTGCCTGCATTCAGCGCCCCGCTCCGACATCAAAGGCCGAGTTATTCGCCCGGCAGTGTGACTTTGGGGAGGAAAAGCCCTACTTTGGGAAAACAGCGCCAACAACCCCCGCCGCAGCGGTAGGGCTCTATAGATATGCAGGGGCTGCAGGGAGACGAGGGAGTTTCATGTGGCCAGCGGTTTCAGTGCCAGGAAAGCCCCTCGGCCCTTTCGTATGGTCATTAGGGGACCTCAATGGGCTTCTCACGCCTCCGCCCCGCCGCCCCTCTCAAGTACCTGCTAACAGGTCGCCTTCCCTTTGGTCTCAGCCAGGTTCCAGCGGAGACCGGGCACCATTTCCTAGGCTAATAGGTGTGAGAGGAGCCAAGAATTTCGCTCTTTTTTTTTTGTTCCCCGAAGAAGGCTATAAACCTCTTGTTTCCCTCCTCCTTTTCTGTTTTTTCCTTTTTTTTTTTTTTTTTTTTTTTTTTTTTTTTTTTTTTTTTTTTTTTTTTTTTTTTTTTTCCTCCCAGGTGGTGTTAAAAGTCAACAGATCTCTTTATCTCTTCCTTTCCCCCGAATCCACTCAGGCTTTTTTGTTTGGCCAAGCTGTACAAGGCTTGGGACACAAGGATTGCAGCCAGTTACGGGGGTTGTGGATCCTCATTTTCCTCCTCGTTTCTGCATGTCTCTGCAGCCTCTGGAGGATTTTGGTGAGGTGGGGACTTGAATCCATGTCCATGTACCAGTCCCAATTCTTGTTAGACCCCAGAGAGTCCACCTATGAGATGAGGAGCTATAGGAAAACACACTCCTTGGAGATGTTCCCTTGAAGGGTCATGCCCATCAGTACCACCAGCAGAATCATGCCAGTCATCCCTTCTTATAGCCACTCCATGAATTTATCTCTTGATCCTCCCAAGACTATGGGAGCTGAGGACTTAGAACTATTACATGACTCTACTGCTGTTATTGATCATGATTAAAGTGGACCTGGACCAACATTTTCTTTTGAGCACTGATACTCAGGCTCTTTAAGAGTCTTTTATCCCTCCTTGGGACTGTTAATATTGGAGCTATTTATTGCTATCTTTTCACTGTAGAAATTGTTATTCCTGTAAATGCAGTGCTGAGGAAAACCCCATGCTGAGGATGGAAAAAGCCCATCATCCTCTTTGCAAAAGTCTCCTTTCATGGAAAGTAGTTTGGACTCTGCTCTGAAAACACCCAGTTTTGGGGCTGTGGCTCTGTGTGCCCTGCAATCCATCTGCTGAGTGCTTCTAGCAAGCCTTCCTGCCTCAGTTTCCTCATGGATAAAAGAAGGATGGATGGGCACAGCTCTGAGCTGAACATGGGGACCCAAAGGTCTCTTCAAGCCAACATCTCCAGGAGCCTTCCTGCTTTTCTCATATCTCACCTTCTCATCTCTGATGGTATCTATCCCATCTTGGCCCTGATGTCACTGTCAGGCTGGGTTTTGGGTTTTCCCTGCTGAAGTCTTGCAAACAGGGAGAAGAACTTCCTCTGCGCTGCTCAGAAACCTCCCATTGGACTGTCCTCCTGAGGGACATAAGACGACCTTCCTAACAGAAAGGCTGGATCCTCTACAAAAGCATCTGGCAGTGGAAAAGAAAACTGTGGCCTAAAAAAATGGGAATAAAAATGAGAATCCAGCTAAGCTCTTCAAGCTTCAGAGAACAAGGGACTACCCAGGCTTTGACAAATCCTCCCCATAATGATAAAGACCTTTCCTCAGCCACCTTGCTCCTTCTCTAACTCTACATTGGCTTCTCCAGAAGAGAAATTCTCTCCTTTCTCTTGCGATTGATTTCCCCTGTCCATTTAAGCTGCCAGATCCTCTGAGGGGCTTAGATGCCTCCCTCAAGGGTAACTCAAGAAGACACCTTTATGGACTTGGAGGTAGGGATAAGGTCACTTAAAAACTGGAGAAATTAGACTTAATTTCTGAACATCCGTAGCCTGCAGAGCCCAAGAGCCTTGCGGAATTGCTGCCTGGAAAGCAGCAGATGCCTCTCTCACACCTTGCAGATCTTTGCTCTTTTTTTGAGAGTTTGCAGACTGGTTTTGGTCCCTGAGATGGCAGTGGCAGGTGGGGACTAGGGTGGAGGGCTCTTTGGGAAGCACAGCCCTGGGGTGTGGAGTGCACGGGGTAAATCACAAATACCTGATGAATTAGTAATGATTTGCTGCTCATCAGACAGCTTTTCTTAAGAGATGTAACACAAGAAAATACACGTTAGGAAATGACAGAAAAACTCAGAGAAAGAGAGATTGCATATTGGGGTGGGGAGGTTAAAAGGAAAAGAAAAGAAAAGAAAAGAAAAGAAAAGAAAAGAAAAGAAAAGAAAAGAAAAGAAAAGAAAAGAAAAGAA
>JAVCKT010026154.1:22459-44686 GCA_032273925.1 Rhynchotus rufescens
AAGAAAAGAAAAGAAAAGAAAAGAAAAGAAAAGAAAAGAAAAGAAAAGAAAAGAAAAGAAAAGAAAAGAAAAGGTTTGAGACATCTCCTGTTCAAGACAGGAGATGGAGAAAACATCCGTGGTGCTGAAGAGAGAAGCTCAGCTGGTAGGACAAGCGCTGGTGCTGAGGATGGATCATCTGGTGTCCATCCTCCAGTAGGGATGCCAGATGGATAGGAAATGTGCACAACCCTGATGGAGCATCCCAGCCTGGGAACTCCTTGCTGCAGGATGCCACTGCACTATAATAATAATAATAATAAGGCTGAAAAATAAAAATCCAAGCAGATGAAAAAGGACAAAAGGGATTTAGAGGAAAAATAACAGCATCTGCATGTATGCTTGGACTAGAGCTGAGAGCTTGACAATATCTTTGCTTCAGTGTATAAGGTGATCTCTAGAAGTCAACCAAAAGGATTTAAGCTTTAATTGGCTCTAGGAGTTCACCTCCTAGAGCAGATGAGCACCACTGATTCCCACCCTTGGCTTGCAGGTGGGACTGCTGCTAGCTTGGACCTGCTTGTTGCAGGACATTCAGACAGCAGGAGAACAGATACTTGGCATGCACTTTCCTGTGGCTTCCTTATAACGCAGAAAGGGCCAGAAATCACATTATTTTTTTTTCTTTCCTCTTTCCAGAGTGTTTTGGAGTACATCAATGCGTACTGAAGACTGTCTAGCTTGGTTTGGTCTTCCTACTCTAAGTATTAGGCAAACCAGGAAAATCAAAGCCATGTCTCCTGCTCTTTCCCATTCCTTTCACTCTGTTAAGTGCACAGTATCCCTTCAGAGGGCTGGCAAGTGCTCAGTGCAGATGCCACTTTGAGCTGCAGAACATGTGCTAGTAAATAATCTTTTTTTTTTTTTTATGAACATTTTTCCATAGCTCTCAACAACCAAGGTGCTGCTTCAAACTCCTCATCTGTTACTCGCTTGGAGGAGGAAGGAGCCCTTCTGTCATCCTCTCTCTATATGCTGTTTTATCTGACCATTGGAGAGTCTGCTGAAGCCCAGGAGATTTTTGGAAAAGAATGACATTTTGCATAGTGCCTCAAGAACATGCAGTTACAAGGGAATACCTGGTTAGCTTGCAGGAATTTCTTTCATTGATCTTTGGGAATATCAGAACTAAATTCATTAACATTCATTGAGAATCCACATCAGCCTTAAAAAGCAGAGAGACCAGAACACCCAGCCCTTGGATATAAACCTTTCTATATAACTTTTCCTTAAACTATGACTTGTAAGGGGAGAAAGAGAGAAGGAGCAAGAAAGAAAGAAAGAAGGAAGAAAAGAAAGAGAAAAATAGGCCAATTTGTGGCCTTTTGCAGGTCTGTGGTTCAACACTCATTCTCATTCTCTCCACTCTAATTGCCGCTTTCTTCTCTTTTCTGTCTCTTTTGTTTCTTCCCTGCAAGCAGTCAGTGATGTGGGATGTTGGAGGGTCCTTCCTCCATGAGCTGCAATGCAAAGGATGTCTCTGGTGCAGGTTAAGGAGTCACCCCAGCCACAAAGGCCACATAGCACCCTCAGCACAACCCAGTTCCCACAATAACTCCCCAGGGACGTGCACAGGATGAGACAAAGTCGTAAAGTCTGGAAGCTTGAGAGATAACCCCATGTTTTGCTACGCTGCTGTAGCTCCATAGTCATGCCGCCTCAGTCCAAAAGTTTCCAAAGATAAAAATCTTGTCTTGCCATGCACCCAATTAGTCCAACAAGTACTGGAATTAGCGCTTTTAAATGAGGCAGATTGCATTGCTAATAATTGTCAAAACTCTCTTTCTCACTGTTTTTTATGGCCCATCCATGGGGCGCAAACTATGTTAGGTGGAAATGACTCTGCAGCCTTCCCTGATAATGAACAATTTGCTAAACAAGCTCCAATCTGGGAGCCACCAATATTAGAAGCAATGATAATATCATGGACCTGTATCCATAAAAAACATCAAAGATGGTCCAGATTCCTCCGAACTCTTGAATCTCTTTTTAATTTCTCCTCTTTGTGTCTATATGAGCTCAGAGGTGGAGAGTTTTTTTGTTTATTCCCTCTTTGTGGAGAACGAGTTTTAATTTAATTTGCATGTTGTGTTGTTGCTCTTTTTTTTTTTGTCCTGCCTTTCATGGATTCTGTGCATTTGAGCCTGAAGTCTGGTGGCAGCGCAAAGCCAGATTATTTTCATTGACCATTGGCTTTCTGAAGAGAAATGAGAAAAAGAGATGAGGAAAATAAATTCCACAAATGTCAGCCAGGACAAGGAAACTGAGTTTTTTTTTCTGCCTTTTTCCTAGGCAAAATCAGTTAATTGCTTTTCCATCCCATTGTATTGTACTATACTGTATTGTATTGTTTTGTATTTTATATTTCATTTGCCTTTGCTTTCATTCAAAAAATTGCATTGATGACAAGGAATAAGATGGCCAGAAAGAAATGCAGATAGATACCAAGGAGGGATTAAAAGGATGAATACACAGCTCCTATGCAGCTCCTTTCCAACAAATAATCTGGAAAACTCATACAGAGAGATCGGTGCAAGGCTTGCTGTACCTGACATTGCTTCTTACATGTTCAGACATCATTTTGCAAAATGCAGACCGTCTGCGAAGATATGGTTGTATCAAGGAGAATGAGCCAAAATACCGTATTTTTCTGATCTATAAAGCACTTTTTCTTCCATCCTCTACCACGTCATACCTTCCTTCTCCCCTCCTCTCCTGGAACTTGCTTCCTCTGAAAACAGCATTTTCCATTTTGCACCCCAAAATGAGTGATGCTTTGCAAGGAGAGATTTATTCCCATCCATGTCTCTTCTGAAGAAATTTTGTGGTACTTTTTTGAGGGAGGGAAAAAAGTATGTTAGAAGGCTAGGTGATCTAATTATACTTTGCCATCTCTTATTCCTGCATTTTGGTGAGATTAAAAGACACATTGGATATCCACGTCCTGGAAGAGCCCAGTGTGAGCTTTGCACACATAAGCTTTGCTTATCCAGGGAACAGACATCTTCCAAATCCTGTTGAAGAAAGTGTGGAAAACATCTATCTAAAACATTTAAAATAAAAGAGAAGAATCTGCACTGCAAGAAACCTGGAAGAATTTATTTTTCTCTCTCTCTTTGGCCAAAAAAAAAGAGAGAAATGGTTAAAAAGTGCATTCGTTGCTTTCCTGCAGTCCAAAGGGTTGGAGGAAATGAGGATCCACTGGGAAGAGCTGGGCATGCCTGGGAGGAAGATAAGGGTCCTACGGACAGAATCTGCCAAAGCCTACATCGCTCTGATGCCGCTTCCTGGGGGATAAAACGTGCCACCCCACCCCAGTGAAACTCTGCCATCCTGCCAGCCCATCTTGGAGATAACCCTGGAAAAAAAGGAAAAAAAAAAAAGGAAAAATAATGCAGAAAAAAAAAAATTACCCCTCGCCAGCCTTCTCCGCGGGCCCGCTGTCCTCCTCCTCCCCCCTGGGGCTGCAACTGGTGTGTGTGGCACAATTACGGCTTGATATGCTCGATATGAATGGGATACTTCAAAATGCATGAATAGAGCCCTGAGACCCCCAAAAAGAAGAAGAAGAAGAAAAAAAAAAAAAACATTGTTGGGGAAAAAAAAAAAAAAAGTCCCCACTCAGCCTGGGAGGGAAAGTTTGTGTATCAATCTAGTTTTATAATAGTGTAATTTAGTGCCTAGGGCCCGGGCTCTGGTGGTGATATTGTACTGCAATGAATGAGACAGAGGACTCCAGGCTGAGCAAGAGCTCGAGGACCCGGCTGGCTCTATTCAGGCCAAACTAATCGGCTTCAGCTCAGCTCTCCGCCAAAGCTCCCCTCTCAGTAGTGGGTTTTTCTCTGGGTTTTTGTTACTGTTTCTTAAAGAGCTCAGCTGGCTGCTGCGGCTGAAAAGAATCAAATTATTAAAGATTTTGTGGAAAATCCAGTGAGAATGGGCCCATGCAAGAATAATAGCATTGTGCCACTGTGGGCCATTCCCAGCTTCCAGTCGGGAGAAATTGTCAACTCTGTCTTTGTTTTCTTAACCCTTTCAATGGAAACAAAATAATATTTAGCTCAGCACAAAATACCTTCTTTTTCATTTCTAATCCTTTCGGGTTCTTTTTTTTTCTGTCTTTTCTCTCTCTTTTTTTTTTTTTTTTTTACTTCCCTAATATTCCTTTCCCTCCCTCTCTTTCTCTCTCTCCAGTTTTGTTGGCCCTCCTCAGAAATAGATTTATAGACCTCATGCCTTTGCCTTTTCCTTGCCAGTTGGCTGCAGGGGCATCTGTTATTGGGGAAGCCCTCTCTTTTTTTTTTTTTTTTTTAAACAGAGTATAAAATGTGTGATTAAAACTTTTACTAACAACAAGAACCAGGAAAAAAGTGGTCAGGGTAGACTTTTTTCTTTAGAGCTTCTACTTTTCACCTTTGTTAATGGCTAATAAATCATTACTGATGTTTACATCGGTTATACGCTGTCTGCCATATGTCTGAAATGTCTATCAATGATTTCTGAAGAAAAAAAAATTCCCGTGGAGGCATTATAATGTGATTAGCAAACAAAAATCTGTCTGTCTGTCTATCTTCCATCCATTCCTGTAGATCCAGGCAAGTGGTTTCATCTTTCTCCTCCTCTTCTTTTTTTTTTTTTTTTTTTAAATCTGGGCACTAAGCCGCGTCCACATTGAGACCTGTAGCTTTTTCCTTGCACTGATGTGAAACCAGGGAATGAGATGCCCATGACTTGGTGGCAAAAGTGCCATGGTCATAGAGCAGACGCTAAACCTGGCCCTGTGGGAAGACCAAAACCCCAGCCTGTCTTGTACACGAGCAGCATAGACACATTTTCCAGGCTCCCTCTGGGATGGAGAAGGAGGAGGAGGAGGAATCCTTTCCATACCAATCAGCGTGACACAGAGTGCAGGTCCAGATCTGCCCCTTGGAGCAACCTGCTGCCCCGACGTAAGCAGAGCCGTCTTACACGCTGATGGCAAGCCTGGTATTAGGGCATGGGACAGGGAGAAAATCTGGGGACAAAAGAGCGGTACTCACTGTCCCACTGAAGGAGATCCCTCTAATCAGGATATTCCCCCCTCAACTTTGCTCCGCTCTAACCCATTGACAACAGAACTAGGTCATCCTGGTGAATAGGGGAGATTCAGTGTCGTGGAGGCTGGAAGGGATTGTGTGTTCAGGGCTACAAACGGACCCTTCTGTCTTTATTTCCCAACCGGCAGCGCGCCGCTGAACAGGGAGAACTGGACCAGCCTCGTAACGAACAGAGGGTCCCATCCAAGCTGGCCTTGCCAGTTGGCTGTGGGACAGGGGAAGCTTATTCATGTTTTTAGACCTCAGCCAAGTTTAGCCAGGAAGCCCGAGATGATTTAAAGTGGGGGTAGGGGAAAGGCAGAGGGGAACCAGGACTCCCTTGCCAGCTATGAGAAGGGAGATGTTGGATTATCTTGTTGTTTTCTCACGTTGAATCTTTTTTTTTTTTTTTTTTTTTTTTTTTTTTTTTTGGCATGGTCCCAGGGATAGAGTTGTCTCTCTATTTCTGTGGCATGTGGCTGGCTTGGGAGGGAGGCACACAAGGAATTTTTCTTTCCTCCTGGCACTCGTCAAGAGGACAAGTCTACCCCTGCTTGCTTGAATCATCCACAATGGTGAGAGAAGAATGGAGGATGTGCGTTGAGATGGCTCGTGGTGAGGGATCTCACGGATGAGTCACTGCCGGTGTACGTGGATGTTACACTGTAGGCTGAGGCACTGGATTGTCTCATGATGATCCGGACACAGAGAAGCTGCTGGTTTTCTTCCTTTGGGGAAGATGTTTATTCCCTACCTAGCCTAAGGATGTTTCCTCTTCAAAGGGAGAGCAAAACAGGGTTCCCTGTCTGAGATCATGGGGCAGCAAGCCACCTTTGTGTAATTCTGCCTCTTTTCCAGTGTGAAAATGCCCTTGGACTTTTAGGGGTAGGTGACACAAATATTTCTCACTAAGGAATATCATTACCCAGACCTTAGGGTCCATTAGGGACTTGCTCATGGCCTAATATCCGTTTTCCTATTTAGTCAAACCTCACCTCCCTTGTTACGAATGAGCGGCTAATGTCCTGGATCCTTCTCTGCTACCTTTTAGGCATCCTGCACAAACACCAGCTGAGTTTTGCTGAACTGCCAACTCCTCTGCACACGTAGGAGAGAGGATCCCACCCAGCCTAACCCACAGTGTTCACAGCTCTCCCCATTCCTCATCTTGAGATGACCCACTATTGCTACCACAACTGCTGGAGCCCCTTTGGGACATCTGGATCAGGATGAAGATGAAACACCCAGCCAGGGCTGAGCAGAGATGTACAGCACGATTGTGGCTGGTGGAGAAAAACCTTCATGAGGACATGTTTCCTCCTGGGGACACGAAGTCTTTCTATTCTCAAACATAAAACTTGGACCAGGTGAGTTGGCAGGAGAAAAGATCCTTCTTACTGTGTTGTGTTTCTCATGACCATCCCTAAACATCCTCTGTTGACTATTCTTAGAGACAGGGTTTGGGACATGAGGAGTGTTCATCTTGATCCATTGGGGCTGTTCCCAAGTTGCAGGATGCTGATGTAGCTGCTACAGCGAATGCTGAGGATATTGTAATACTGGAGACAACGTGTCCTAAACTTGGCTATATGCCTGGATTAGAAATTAAAAGCAAATAAGGCAACCTAAGCTTTGGAACTGCATCAAAGGCAAAACCAGGCTAAATGGGAAGGATCCAATTTCACAGTTAAGTTTGTTAAATAGATGGGTGGTGGTTGTCGGTGGTGCGCACGTCCCTTTATTAACTATTTAAAAATGAAAGGTCCCTGCCTGGAGATGACTGAAGGATCAGACCTTTTTGCAGGCTGCCTTGCCTACAAGTAGACCTTGCTGACATAAGGTTCCTACCAAAAATGATGGAGCTACTCACATGCATAAGGATTGTCCTGGATAAGCACAGACCATAAAGGGAAAGATAATGGGAAAATTGTAAGGACTACAAGAGTTTTTTGGCAGACCCTAACACAGTTTGTGGCAGAAAATAATCGAACAAATTAGCTCTTCCGTTTTTCACTTGTGAATCATCTGCAAAGAGAAAGCAATTTCCAAATGGAAAATATTCAGGTGTTCACCCGCACAAATTAATTTTCTATTGTGGATTACTTTTGAATTTGCTGGAATAAATTACTTTTCACTGTGTGTTCTTTACTCCTCCTTTTCCTAAAGGCAACTCCTTTTCCTAAAATACACACTGGAACCTTTGCATTCCAGTTAAGGACGACAATGCGCAATTGATAATTTGGCGAACAATTTTTTGGGACAAATAATCCTTTATGTGGGAGCTTGTAGAGCTTCTATCTACATTGCTGTGAAATATATTTTGCTTGCAAATTACTGTTTGAAATGTACAAAAATATTTTTTATAACATTAGATAAATTTAACAGTTTTATTTAAAACACACTTAGGTTTGTTTGTAATATTCACTAGATATGCATTATAAAAGATGCTTCTTTTACCTCTATGAACACCAAGATGGACAAATATGATTATGAATACGTCCCTTTTGGCATATTTTGTATATATGTAAGCATCCTGTGTGCAATGTTCAGTTATTATTATCTTTTAACTTTTTGTCGTTGTTGCTTATTGCATTTCATAATTACACAGGAAATATTTTATATGTGGGCTTTTCCTTATCTCTCCTTTCTCTGCCACATGATAAGTCTGTTGAAAACAAACAAAACATCTTTCCTGGATTTCTAGGACTCAGAAGCTGTCTTGAGAATAATCCACAGAAAGACATAGAAAACAGATGACAAATAACACGAATCTAGGATGAATTGCTTCTAAAATCTCATGGTCTTTAACTAGACCTGGTAATTTGGGGGATGGGTAATGACCAGAAAGGCTGGGCAGCTTGGCAAGGGCAGTGCTATGGTATGGTACATGAAATGATCCTGCAGACAAAAGGAGGTAATTAAAATACATTTGCCAGAAAAGAGCCCAGATTTCCCATGCAATGTGCAATACTTTCTGCACAGCAGAGCTTTTCCTTTCTGTGCGCCCCTCAGCTCCTTGGTTTTATCATCTCTCAGTCAGAGGCGAGCGAGACAATAGACATTCTTTGAGAAATTCACTACAGGGGATATGAAGCTAAGGTCTGTGGTGCCAGTTTTACATCTCCTTAGGACTTGTCTTCATGGCAAATGTGACCAGAATAGCTATTTTAGACTTAGATTTCTATGGGGCCACTATTCCAGGGGGAAGAGATTTTATTCCAGATGAATTATCCTGTTTAGGAAAGCACTTCTTGTTTTGCAGCAGAAATCCGTGTAGGCAGAGCAGCATATGGTAATGCACAGAGATACCTGCTCTAATGAGGATCAGGAGCAATATAGCCTCATTAACGTAAGCCTTGGATGCTGCTCTTACCCATAATGTTGTGAAAAAACGGGTTTTCCTCTTTAAAACAGAGTTGCTTTAAAGTATGTTGTCCAATGTGAGCTGGACACCTTGCCTCTCTATGGGTAGCAGGGTGAAACGGGCTCCTCAGAAAGTCTCACCTATCTCAGACTGGTATTAAAGGGCAGGTATATTGCTTGATGGAGATATTTGCTTGTATTGATCAGAAAGGAAAACAAAATATTGAGCTTAATCTAAACATAGATTTTCAAATATGGTGTTGAACAAATCCTTCCTTGAATGACTTATATTTGATTGAGATCTACTAATTCAGATCAGCTCAGATCAGATCAATTCACACATTGCTTTCCTGCCAATAAGAACAGTTTCAGCGCCTGTAAGAACAGTTTAAGCTGCCAGCAAATCCCCATATCCAAAATGTTTGCACCTGAGCTAAGCTGCATAGCTGGGTTTCTCAGAAGTTACCACTTTTTCACACATTTCCCCACATCATTACCCCTGCCAGACAGCGTCTTTTGTGTGGCTTAGCTGCCTGCATATTCTGTGCTGAATTTAATACCTGTTTAAAAGAATCAATCGGTCCTTGGTTCCAGCTGAGAAACTGGCCTCTACTGGTGGCCAGTGACCTGCCTCCAAAAACATTCACCTACCCTTGGTGGAGATGACACTTCTGCTTCATTAACCATGCATGACTCACATGAGATGATGAAATAAAATGGAATAGAGGCTTTTTCTTCACATACGTCCAAAAGATTCATTTATCTTTGGAGGTCACTGAATGGTGAGCAGTTCTTTAGAGGAAGAACAAGGAGGTATGACACAACCTCCATCTTTTGGCTCTTCATGTCTGAGCCACGGAGTTTCTCTATCACACACCAGCTACCCCAGGGGAGACATGCCTACATATTTTTCTACTACTTTCATGAAAAATAAGGGATCTTTGAGGAAGGAAAGTGATTTCTTTTTTTTTTCTCCAGGAGACTATTACAAGGGAAATCCATTGGACCCTCAACCTTGCAATGAAAGGTGCTCTATAACTGCGGAGAAAAACAATGCTTATATGATAGATATAAGCCACTCATGGTTTGTGTGAAAATATCTTTTATTAGGCCACCTGATACAATGGGAATAAGCAGATATGCTTCTAGGTAAAGATCTTTCCCTCATCTAGATTAGTTAAAATTAGAAGAAATCAGACAAATGAAGTAGGTAGACTAAACTGTGTCCGATAATGATAAATGGTTTTCAGACTCCTAGCTGTGACATAGGCAGATTATTTCATTGAGCTATGTGCAGAATGATGCTAGGGGGCCTTCTCCAGCTGTGCTCATTTCTACAGGTAGGCCTTATTTGAGAGAAAGTTTTTAATGATATCAGCAGACAGATCTGGAGAGCATGGGTTGCAAGGCCAGTTGCAAGATCACTTCCTTGCTCAATAATTGGATCAAACACATCCCCCTTTTGCTGAAACGGGACCTTAAAGGCGTTAATTTGCAAGCCTGGCCCTTAGTGCCCATCTGACTCTCCTGAGTGAGGCAGAGACTTGCCACCTAAATTTGAAAGGATGGAAAGTCGTGTGAAATGGTCCTTTTCTTGGATTCTTTGTCCCTCTGCCCCTCATTTGCAAAGTAAAGACAGCTGCACTGTGCTGCATCCCAGAGATGATGTGGGGAGAAGTGTTTTGGAGACCATGAGGGGTTTGTATGCTGTGGTCACAAAGCTGTAAGGGCAGCCTAAGGTTAAGTATCCCAGCATTTGCTTTGATGGACACAAGGAAGGTGTGCAGTTCAGAGAAAACAGCTTATGCAGTGAACCTCATCCCTATTTTGGTATGCTAAGTAGCCAAAAACAAATGTCACCACTGGGAGGCATCACTGGCAGGAGAGAGGTTCAGGTATGTTCATGAGCTTGGTCTATGGTTACTGAGAAAAATTCTGGATGAGGAAGCACTCTAACTTGTCTGAAACAAAATTGACTTGGCAAAGGTTTGTAGATGTAGATATTCTTTATCAAAAGAAATAGTGATGGAAAATCATGGGGAACTGCTGTCACAGTTTTACCGTTGATGTCTAGTGTGATATCTCAGGTAGCTTGGCCCAAGGTTGTCCTATCCAGACTCCTTGGCTGAAAGGAACAAGTAAATAAAGGGGAAGGTCGTGTCTAAAGGACTCTGGCAGAGCCAGGACAGTGGGGAGTATTGGTCTTTGATTGACCTGAAATCATCCTACATTTATGGGTATGAGGAGGTATTCTTATTGTCATGAGGAGGTATTGTCTTATTGTCTCTTTGTCAACAGCAGCATCACATTGTTAAGGTGAGTGGCAAGAAAAGTAGATATCTGTGTTAGGGTTTAATGTTCCTTTTATAAAGAATGGTTGAAGTATTTCTCATATTGACTTGCTACTTAACTCTGTAAGCAGTTATCAGTGATGAGAGAAGACTTGTAAAGAGGAAATTGTTGCTTACGCAAAACAATATATAGCTGCCAAAATAATTAAAAAAAAATAATAAAATACTTTTTGCTATTGGAGAATTAAAGATGGAGCTTGATCCCCTTTGCATCTTCTTCAGCTTGACTTACAGAATGTGACTGAAGTGATAACTGATCCTAAAGCCTTGTCTCACTCAGATGGGCATGCAGTGCATGTCATTACTGAAGCACTTGTACTGATGGATAATTTGCAGCCTACAACAGCCATTACACTTCCCTCCAGCTAATTGAACTCTACATAAAAATATTTGTCCCTTTGTACAGTACTTCAGTTCTTGGGATGCCAGGAACCATGGGAAGACAATATCACATGTGGCAGCACTGCAGAAGGAAGCTTGTTTCAGTCACTTCTTTCTTGCTTTTTTTATTTCCTTCCACGAGAAGACAATTCCTGACTGAATTCCTATGCCTGTGAGTCTTCTGCCTGACTGCTGGGAAAGATTAAGAGCTTACAAAGGTGTATCCTCTCCAGCTATGCCTATGCCTAACATCTAGAGATCTTGAGAAGGGTTTCACACTAGTCATGTAGAGGAGAATTAAGGGAAATTATTGACACTGCATCTGTTGGATTACTATCTGACTGCTGCTTTGGTGACTGTAGCTCTTCTCTTTAGTCATCTTTTGCTTTGGATGTCTACAGGTTTCCCCAACCCTGAGCACCAATAATCTTCTGTTCCTCAGTGCAGAAAAGGTTCTCAGGAAGCCTAGTGGGAGATTTTTTTTTCCTGTTAAAATTTTGTTTCTTCTCTTTGCGAGATAAGTAGAAAATAACACCTGACATCACCTTCTGGACTTTTTCTGAAGTAAAATGAGAGAGGGCTAGGATGAGATATATAGGCTTGAAACCAGGACTGGAATTCATAAGATTTTACTTGTGTTCCTTGCTTAGCTATAAACTGCATCTGAGATAATTTCATTCTTCTGTAAAACAGTTTTCACATAACCTACACTTTCCATCTCTTTTTAATATTTATTGGGCACAGACTGCTTATCATTAAGTGCATGAACAGTTCTCAGTCCTTGGCTCTACTATAACAGAAATAAAAAAGTATTTTCTTGAGATTATTGTGGCAAGAAGACCCCTTAACATCAGCTAATTTTAGGAGAAATTACGCACCTGCTGATCATTGTCCTCTGCTGAGCACAGTGTAGCTGCTTGTGTAACATTCTCAGAGTATCTAGCTCTGATGTTAGGAGACAGTATTTTTAGAACAAAAGGAATTAAATGATTAGAAGAGACTCTTTATATAGATATTACAGTTTTACATCTGTGACTGTGCAGTCATTTTCCTTGGTGGAAAAAGAGGTGAGAATGATGTCCAAATCATTTCTGATTTGGAGGAGTTCTGAAGGCAATTTCAAGTGAAATCTATTATTTAAGATATCCAGAAAAGAGCTATTATCTTGACAGAAGCATTTTTTACACGTTTTTCGCCCCATTGAACTGAAGGCAACTTCATTATTAAGTGAGAGATGTGATGGTTAATGATAGTTCTTGAGGGTGTGCTGCGTGGCATAGTGTCAATGAAGACACACGTTTTGGGTTCTACCTTGCTCTTGAAGCACCCACTTAAACCAGGACACATTCCGAGAGGATGTGATTGCTTGCAGAAAATTATTCAGCCAGCAGGTGTCTCTGCTTGCTTCCCTGGTGAAAATGGAAGACAGAATTGGGGCTCAAGGCGTAAGGAAAAATGTTAATCGGTCATTTGTAACTATTGTCTTTATTAAATGTCTTCTGCTGGGATTGGACTGTGCACCATCTCAAGAGACACTTTGCTTCAGGGTTGGGTTCTGGTGCATCTCCCTGGGCTGAAAAGACTAAATATTCTTTGGAACTCTGTAAATTGAAGATTTTTGCCTGTCCATGGTAGTATATGACAACAGTGTTGAAAGATTCACAAGAAGAAGGTCAGGGGAAGACAGAAGTGGAGGGACTTTATGGAAGAGGTGGCTTTTATTGAAAGGATTTAAAAACAAAGAGTGCAAGTCATATGGTAGCCCAGAGTCTGTAAGTAAACATGAAAGTTGAGACATAGTGAAAAAGCGTTGATAATGGATAATCTTGATAATGAAGCTGTGTAGTAAAAGAGAAGGATCCTGTCAAAGTCCCAAAGCATTTCTCTCTTTCTCTGCATTGCATTCATGCTTTTTTTCTTTAAAACATCTACTTGAGTCTGACACGTGCAGAGTTACAGCCCTCTAAATTTAATCTTCAAAATTTTCCCCCAAATTGGATTTACAATCAGCACCCTAGTCTGACAAGGAGCCCTTCTCTTGTGGACTTGAAAAAGACTTTGAACCTGAAAAAGGAGTCCACTCACCACTGCTGGCATGTGCTGAAAGACTCCTTATGACAGGAAGGCTTAGCAAAATAAGTGCTGGGTTTGAACTACCTAGATTCCTTGCAACCACAGAGTCAAAATCTAGCTGACTCAACTCAAACCTTTTGTGCTTCTTCAGCAGCTGAGTAGAGTCTATTCAATTTACTCCCATTAGAGATATTTTGTTTCATGGTCTGGATAGACATTAAGGCCATTTTTTGGTCAGAAATGGAATTTGCTTTGGTGTCTTCTGCTGCACCCTTCTCCCTGGTTAGAAGTGGCCTTCACTTTTCAGCTCCTGTGGTTATCAAGCGCTTTTCCTTCCTGTGAAAATACTGTAGATGTCTAAAATTCTCAGGTGAAGCTGTTGTTGGGCTGGAATCTGATGCTGTGGACTTACGGAGCCCAGAAGAAGTTTTGGTATCAAAATTCATTTGGCCCCTCTGAATCAATTTTGAAGTTGTTTTTCATAATAGTTACCGCTTTGCACTTTTTATATATTCCATCTTCTCTCCACAGTTGCAAATTTGAGGCTAGGTTTGCAGTTTAGGGAGAACTTTGTCTGCTTTAAGGTAGGCCTGTACAAGTCCAATGCCCTGGTCAGGGTTAGTCAGCCCAGGCTTGCTTTGTAGTCAACGGAGAGAAGAGTCACCCCTAGAGGGACATAGTCTCTTCCTAAAACAGCACCTAAGGTTAATTATGCAAATCACCTCCTGGAGTCCCATCCATACCTGGCTTATAGGTTTCTAACTGAGCAACTGTATCTTTTAATTAATTTTTCTTCTTCTATGAATTTGTCTTTCCTTTTTGCTTTCCAGGTATTCTTAAATATCCACAGGCAGGTCAATATTTTTGACCTGCTAACTTGTACTTTTAATATAGTGAGAAATGGTGGGTAGTTTTTCTCTGCTTACCTGTCAGCCATATCATCTTCCCAGCTTCCCCTAAGATTTCTTTTACAATTCATGTCAGCTCTCACCCTACATCTTTCACTTATGGAACAAGTCCCACCTTCTTTCCACTAGAGAAGTATAACTTGCCACATGATTGGTGAATTAGCAGAACTAATTCTCGTTAGATAGGCCTCATTCTTTTTTTTTTTTTTATAGCTAAGTCAGATATTATCACTTTTACTGACTTGATGTGATTTTTGCACTCAGATGACTTGCAAAACATACACTTGTGATATGTTCAGTTTTGTGGTCTGTTTGGCTATGCCTGTTGTGTCTACATACAGACAAGCTAGTACATCCTACAGCAATGGCTAGAAGCTATTTTGACTTGTCAAAAATCACTGATTGATCACTGATTGATGTAACCATCACTGATTGATGTAAACAGTTTGGGGTAAAAACAAACCACTTGTGGTGAAGTTTCTTTAGAAGATGGTCCACCTCTGTTCTGTGCTTGTATATAATCTGGTGGTCTTCAGCTATGACTGAGCACCTCAGAAACCATCACAAGAAGGTTACAGGTATATCACAAGATTGTCACAAGTATGATTAGGATCAAGACTATCATAAAAACAATGACACACAGATCGTATTGTGTTCCTCTGATGCCAAACTATCTTAGTTAAAGTGGAGGAAGAAATATCTCAGTGAAGTTGCACAGCCAGTCTTTAGAATGCCTTTTAGTGCATACTAATCTGAAGATTCTGCTGCCTTTTAATATATAACCTTCTTCTCACCATCAGGAACCAGTTTGGCTGCTGAGATAAGGTGTGTTGAGTGGTCCCTGCCAGACTGTAACAGCAAGTGGCAGCTGGGGAACTTATTCAGAGCTCTTGAGGACCACTCAATTATCATTCATTAACAAGTTAGATCCTTGCCAGCCCTCTATGAGCCAAACTCCTCCCCAGTGACTTCCATGCATGGAGAGTTTGGGGGATGGTGTTCCCACTCTGTGGCTGACCCAGTAATAAGGGTGCTTATTGATTTAGCTCTTTATAACAGATTAAGTCCTTTGCTTATCCACTTCAGGGCTATTTGCTTGTCCTACTCTCTCCACTCAGTTGAGACACTCTACTGTCCCCACTGACACTGCAGCAAACATGCCTGAGAGGAATCTCCTGTAAAGTCCAGTCTCCTGTTCTGGCTCAGGTTAGCAATACTTAAGATAAAACCATCTGCTAGATGTTTGAATGGGACATATGGACAGGGGAAAGTCCTAGCCAGAAAATCCACCATTTCCGCTCACACAGGCTAGCCAAACTCTTATCTGAAATTTCTGCTGTGAGATTTGGGTGAGGCTCAAGCTAGTTCTTTATTTTTGAAAGCACTTTTAGAATTCAGGTGTATCATTTGTGAGGGAGCAGCATGAGAAACAGAGGGAGCTGCAGTTCTGGAGGAAACGCTTTTCCGCTGGAAAGCACCAGTTTGTTGAAACCAAAATTCCAGCATGTTTGCTCAGGACTAGGCCAGAACTATCAGTCACTCAGAAACTGTTGGTGACTCAGCCAGGATATTGGCTCTATGTTCAAGTCTGTACTCAGCCCGATAGGGAGGGGGACACCCACACTTGCCACCAATTGTCCTTAGTGCTTGGCCATTGTAGGATGGATTTTCTTTGGAAGCTACTCTGTTCCTTGATGTTCCTTGAATGAAAGACACTGCATAACCCAACAGCAATGATTAGGATGAGAAAAATAGGTTCAAGATTCCTGGATGCTTACACGAAGGAAAGGTAGCACCCACCACTATCACCACTGTTCCCCACATGCAGCAGCACAGAAGAACTGGGAATGACCATGGTCTCACATGCCCTGGGTTAAAAATGTATTATAGAGGCAGTTTCTTTCCTGACACTCAGGTGCTGCACAAGGGCTATTCACCACAGCCTTGTAATGCCTCATTTTTGATGGAAGAGCCAGCAGTTTAGGGTGTTGGGATGTGCATGAATTGGAGACCATTAGACAAGGTTTCAAACGGTCAGAGCCAGAGCACAGGTCTGCTTTAGATCACTGTTAAAATCTATTTAACTCTGCTGTCCTTTTACAAATCCAACTTGCAGAAAAACTGAGCTGACCTCACCTTAACACTACCACCAAGTTCATTAGTTAACACTTCACCTGTTGACACTCGCAGGCAAATCCCAGACCGGATTGTAGTCCTGTGGAATGCAAATCTGGCTATGTGCCTCCAAATGACTGTATGATGGGGAAAAAAAATCCACACCTGCAAATAAAAGAGATCAGTAAGCAAATTCCAAAGCCAGACTGGGTAGAAATGAGATGGCAAGGCTTTCAAATTACATTGGATCACAGCTTCTTTCTTTATGACCTGGTTAGTTGCCGATCAGCAATTGCATTTCTGTTTTTTAGCAGCTTCAAAGGATGCTGCACTGGACTGATTGTTCAAATGGGATTCAACTTGCTGATTAAGACACCAAAATTGTGTTTGGAGAATCCAAACTCCCATTACAATCAGTGTAAAATTAAGTCTTCATGCACTTTCCTATACATAGGTGTCCAGTATCATCTAAGGTAATTCCTCCTGTTACTCACCTGCCAACCAGAAAGATAAGGATCTCCAAAAGGGTCTATTGCATTATATGTGTCAAGCCTATATGATATTGTGGCTATCCTAAGTGATATCAGGTGTCTGTAGGCGAAGGAGTGAGGCAACTCACTGATCCTCTGGTCTACCAATTGGTGAAGTCTAGAAAGTAATTCATGTGATGTGGGTGCTTCTGTTATGGTTATATTAATCCATTTCTAGAGTTTATGGACACTAATGGGAAATTTTTTAATGTCTTTTGAGAATATCTGAATTTGGAGTATCAACTGAGACATTTGGATGGGTCAGCCAGACATGACATGGACCTACAGGAGACCCCTGAGGTTCTGGAAAAGTACCCTGGAGAACAGACAGGAGATTCTAAAGCACCTACTGTGGATCAAGATACCTATTTATGGCCCTATGGGCACCTACGTTTGTGTGTTTGAATCTGTGAATCCCACTCCTTGTGATCAATGAAGGCTGTGTGGCAGGTTTGGAGGCTTTGGATGCTTTGTTCACACGCAGATTCGTCTGATCATAGATGGATTATTCCCACTAGACTGGTCCTTGGTATGTGATCAGCACTGACACAAAGGCTCTGGGGACTCTCAGAAGCTTTGGGCTCACCATGCGTGTATAGATCAATTTGCATGAGTGGTGGCAGGTCTGACACATCCCAGACTGGTTTGAGTTACTATTCGTATGTGACAGGGTTGCCGGTGCATGGTAAGCATTCATGAGAAGCATTTTAGAACTATCAGCACTGGCTGAAGATTCGGCAATGTGGTGTGAGCTTATGACTCTGGTTTCTCTTAGGAGTACTCTAAGATGATCCTTCTCCCAAGTTCAGTGTCCTATTTCTTAAAAAGATGTTAATCTCTCAACTCAGCTGATTACAGGGAAGTTAAGTGCCTAAATCTTTGTGCACGTGAATGCAGAAATTATGCTCAAGGCACACAGTATCTTGTGGGTTTAGACTCTTGGCTTTGGATAATAAATATCTGTTGTTTGATAGTGGAATGATTTTTAGGTGATTTCCATGGTTATGTTATGATGAGCAAAGTCCACTGCCATGTTTAAATATGATCTTCTGCTAGTTGACTAACAGTAAAAAGGAAAGGGACTGCTTTGCAAAAGAGAAAACCTCTATAGTTCGCCTGATGGTGAAATATCTGGGTCATGGGGCAGACAATGACTTATCAATGCCAGATTTTCTTGCTTAGTCTCATCGAGGTTAAGAGTACATATAGTTTCATGGGGAAGGTAAGAGAGACTGGGATGTCCACATTTTCTTATTTTTTTCTTATGTAATCAAAAAAAAAAAAAAAAAAAAAAAAAAAGAATTGATTGAACCTGGTAAACCAGGCAACACAGCTTGGCAAATAAACTTATCTCAAGGGTTCTTTGATAAGAATGTTTATTATTTTTTTCTGGAAAATATGCTGGGTCCGGTATGCTGAAAGCTCTCTGTGGTGTTTGACCTATGTCGTTTGAAGGAAAGTGTGGGTGTATTTGGGAAGAATATTTTGTCTGGGGCACCACAGTTTGGTATTTGCTTCTCTGTTCATTCCCACAGGAAAAGTGCATTTTCTATTTTTAGATATGCTCATTTATGGTTACCATAGGAAAATTGACACCTCAAGAAGGTTATTCATCCCACCTATGCTCTGTGTTTTTAAGTGGAATGAATCTCAAGACGTTTCTGATTTTCTCCATTTACTAATAAGGAATCAGCCAGGATGAACTTAAAAGGAATATGTAGTCTGTGATGGACAAATTTGGCTGAACCTCTTCTTTGGGAATGCCCGAGGTCACAAAGATACCTTCAGTGCCTGTTCCCTCATCCTGTTGGGTGAGGTGAAGCACTGATTTGAGCACCATTGCAGGCACCAATGGAAGGAACGACATGGAATGATGATGACCCTCTTTCCTGACAGCAATGCCTCCACCAAAATGCATCCTGCTGCTCTGTCCTTGCAATCCATTTGTGTTTCTGCATGATCACAGACTCAGTTCTTGTACCGCCATACTCAGTACTTCCAACCTAAGCTACTAGTGGAGGAAGAAAAAAGCAGAAAATGGCAAGAATAAACACCAAACTTCTTACAGACTTCCAGGAGTCTTATGCAAAATGCTGAATGTTTTGCTGAATGTTTTTGATCTTTCCTTGTTCTGTGGAAGGATCCATAGCAGTCACAAGCCAAGGCAGCAGTGTCTCACCATGTTACCATCTCTGTGTCCCTGTCCACACAGTTTCTTTGTCCATCTCTTGCCCTACAAGAGGAAGTTGTGTTTCTTCACTACTTCTCCCCAGGGGTATTTCAGGCTACAATATGAACTATTATGTCATTGAAACTGAGACGCGGTGGGAAAAATATCTGACACAGGTTAAAATTAATGCTTTTTTTTTTTTTAATTTTCATTATAAAGTTAACACATCTATCAAACTTAACTGGTAACAAAAAACAGTTACAAGACATCGCTAGTGTGCTGTCAGTAGAAAATAAGGTAAAAGCCAATGAGGTCACAAGCACAACAGCAGAGCAACAACACTGTCCCGATGAGTTATTTCCGCAAATATATACTCTTACTAATATATACATTTATTCATAAAATAAATAATCATAAAAAATCATCAGACTTAACAAAATACTGAGGGAAAAAAAAAAGGTGACAATCCTACTTTGTACAATAGCTTTGGAATTTCAGGTTGTATCATACATGCATTCTGTACAAAGGGGTGTTCAGGTGGGGTGAGGGCAGGGGAAGGGTTACAGACAGTGACGTAGCTTCGGACAGGGTGAAGTCATCAGGCAGACGGTATGTGGGATGGGAAGGCAGTGGTGAAAAACCCACCCACAAGAAGATGCTTCTACTTGACATGATGTGCCTCATGGGGCATTCCCTGGGGTGCTATGGGGCTGCTGGTGGGCTTGTCAGATAGTCCAAAGCAAAAAGAGGTCCTGTTTGGGCAGGTTGTGGTCTGCGAGTGCCATAAGACAATTAGATGGAGTGGGGCTCCACCAGGAATAAGAGGTGTAAAGCTGAACTGTGATCCATGGGGGACAGTCTGGCAGTGGGGTGACCAGTTCTGGAAGCACGCACGTCGTGGGAAACGGTTTCAGTGGGGAGGGTTTCATCACATACAGGAGGGTTTGGGATGTTTAATGAGTCTGCCTTGTAAAGGCTTGGGGAACTTGTGTTTCTAGGTGGTAGCAGCAGGTGACAAGTGCATGTTGGGAAGGAGCCCGGTCAAAATGGTGCTTTCCCTCAAAACTACGGATGATAACTCAGCTGCTTGTTAGCCTATGTCTGTAGCAGATGTGCCTTCAGGCTTTTTGGTGGAGAGGAGTGAGTGGTAAGAAATAAATAAATACTAATAAATAAAGAGAAGTAACTTGGAAAAAGAAAGGAAAATGAGGAAAGCACCTCACAGCTTCCCCACTTTCCATGTTCACTTAGGGCTGTCCAAGACCTCCCTGGATCTACAGAGTACAAATAAGGAGAGCAAGGTCTAGAGAGGCAGAGAAAGAGACAAAGTCACGTGGAAAAGACCCTGTGACTGTTGTGCCTCAGGAGATCTCTCTATCTGGATGATATTCTCATAACAGCAGGATTTTGCCTGTGGATGAACATGGTGGGACTTGTCCATTTTCATTATGTGCTCCCATATCTGATGGAGATCTAGTCAACATAGTCAGTGGAGCCCAGAGTTTGGTTCAGCTTGCTCTGTAGCAGACACCTACATTTGGCCAGGTGAATTTCTGTCCAGGCTCCACTGGCTGTTGTCTAGGAGCTTGGATAAGTTGATTGTGCATAGGCGTCTAGTGCCATCTGAGATGCCCTGGAGTTCCTCAGACATCTGCATGGGGCTTGCAGATATGGCATGGGACTTAAGAGAAATCTGCAGTCTTCCAGAGGGGATAGTAGAAGCCAGTGGGGTCCCCTGAGGCATCCTAAATGGCTCTTAACACTTATCTTCATTAATTCAGTTCAAACCTAGACACTATGTTTAGGCAAATGGATCCCATCATCATTGATGCTATGGGAGTTAGGCACATAGCTCACATGCAGATACCTACATTTAAGTTTCTCGCCCTATGTCCTGAATCCCACCCCCAGGTTTCACTGCCTGTCTTCTCATTTGACCTTTAGAAAATCCTCCCCTCCAAAGTGGAGACGCACCAAGGACACCTCTGGAAACTACAGAAGAGCAGACTGACTTGCCCAAGTCCATGCAGCCACCAGCAATGTCAGAAACTAGGACTAAACATCCCTTTCCTAAAATGGGTGCCAAAGAGCCTCTCTTTGCAATTAAATGAAAACTTGTGCACTCTGCGGTGGCTATCAAGGGCCCCAGGCTGCAGACATATGCCCTTGCTTAGCGGTGACAAAGCACAGATCATTAGCCGGAGAGAAGGCAGGAAACAAGAGCATGGAGGACTAATTTGAAAAGAAAATAACTCAGCAAAAAGTTATCCCACTGCTGCTGCCTGGCAAAAGAAGGAAAATCTAGAAGAGATGTTCTCCAGTACTAAGAAGTCTTCACTGTAAGAGACAAGATTTAGTTTGGAGGGAGGCAGCAAATGAGAGAAATGCACATCAGCAGAGCAGAATGGGCATCTTCTTCCCACCCAGCCCACCTTTTTTTTTTCCCACAAACAGCCACCTGGCTACACAGATGAAGGATCTCAGTGAACCTCATGTCTCCCTTACTCCTGAAGAGCGTTGTCTTCTCAGCAGCCTCAGCTCTGGGGTGCTCTGCTTATCAGTTTTAACTGGCACACTGGCTGGTGTCTGCAGGTCATTTGGACTCAGTGCCTTTTGGTGGCCTGTTTTTATTTCCTGGAGTATATCATTAAGGTATCAAGAGAAGCCCAGAGTAATTTCCATAGCACAAAAACCAGGACTCCCAGTTCCTGCAGAGCACTCGAGCTGTAATCTGAACATCCCCAGAAGCACCAAGCCCCAGGTTGTCAGCATTGAAAGCTCTCCTTGAAGCTAAAAAAGTGACTGAGAGCAGGTAAGATAAGTAAGTTCTTCTCTGTATGTGAATTTAATGGACATTTCTGTGGCAAAATGCAACACGCTTGCTGTTAAATATATCTAGATTGGAACAATCTGTGTAGCACCAAAGAAATTTTAAATAGTCTGCCAAAATAAATTGCTCTTAGAGGTTAACAAACAAATCCTCCAATGCACAACTATAGCACTTCTTTCTGCAGAGCTGATGTTGTTGGCGCTGTCAGTGACAGAGATTTGTTTGATCATAGAATCATAGAATCATAGAATGCTTAAGGCTGGAAGGGACCTCAAAGGTCATCTAGTCCAACCCCCCTACTCGAGCAGGGTCACCTAGAGCACAGGGCTGCGTCCAAGTGGGTTTTGAAGATCTCCAAAGAAGGAGACTCCACAACCTCCTTGGGCAGCCTG
>JAVCKT010026157.1:0-11314 GCA_032273925.1 Rhynchotus rufescens
GAAATGAATCAAATGGAATAACCTCACTTCTAAAGCTTCAGAAAATTAAACTTTTGCTGTGTTACAGATGAAGGTAGCAGGAAGGATTCAGGTCCGAGGCCTTGTCTGGGTCCTAGGCCAGCCTTTTTCTCACCTCCAGCAGCAAGGGAAGGGTTTGCTGCTGGTATCAGATGGGAAACACCTAAAGGTTTGGGAGTCTGCTGCAATGTCCATTGCCAGCAAACCTCCACTCAGCCAAGCCCTGTCTTGGTTCACCCCCATTGTCTTAGTTGGAGGGTTTTTGTTCTTAAGCTCTCATGCCAGTGGCCCAGGTGCTGCAGTGTTGGTTGTGGCATCTGTTCCTGATCATGTTGTACACCACTCCCTGGAGGCTTTAGCAGATGAAAAGCAGGGGAGCACTGTCCTCGGGGACACCCTGGCCCAAGGGCTCTGTTACGGAGCACCGTGTGCAATGCTCACAGGATGCAGAGTCGCTCCTGAGACCTCCTGGGAAGTAACCGGCAGCAAAGCCAGCACTGGCTGTGTGCTCACCAAAATCAGATGCATTAGTGAAACAAAGCACAAACCTGGCAAGGCTACAGGTCATGCTGGGAGAGTAATTGGCAGTCTCACTGTTGCATCTCCATCTGAGTGGAAGAGGCACGACACTAATACGTCCAGACAACCAGCCTTCACATCAGCTATGAGGCTTGTATCCCATGCTCACCATGTGCATGGAAGAGCTACCCTCAAAAAGCTTTTGGAGTAACTGCTGCATACAGAAGATTCAGTCTGCTGCGATAATATCTAAGGAAACACCACAGTGGGAGTTCCCTGTTGGCTTTTTAATGTATCCTGAGGTGCTGGCACCCTGACACACTAAGATTTCTGTCTTCATCAGGATGCAAACGAGCCATCAGCCAAGGTAACGCAGCCTTCGCTTGCATGTAAAAGTCTCCTCCACATTATACAGGCTAGTGGGAACCTTGCTCCTTTCACAGCTTAACAGACTCTGAAATTCTGGAGGGGACACTGAAGAATGTGGTAAGGCAGCACAACGGTAGCTGAAAAAAAATCTGTACCCTTCATCGCTCTGTGGCCACAAAGGTAAGTTTCCCAGGTTTAGGGATCAGGGTATAAGGTCTGTTTCTGTAATCATTTCTCTGCCTTTGTGAACCATGTTGAAAAATTTGACTGGAACTCCAGCTTCAGGTAAAATATACATTTTTTTTTTTTTTTTGCAATACATCTAGCAACAGTAATGAAATAACTACTTATAGTGGTGAAGACTGGCATAGCTACATCTCTGCAGATCACACTGGCCCCAGTGTTTCATCTCCTTCTCCTGCCTTTGCAAACCTGGCCTTGCTGGCCCAACATGGCCAACCAAAACAAGGAGGTACCACCTTGGTCTGGGGCCACCCCAGTCCTTGAAACCACTCATGATGCCCAACTGCCTCCACTTGATAAGGCAGGAAACAGAGGGCAGTGATGTGCCCAAAGGAGTCCTGCAGCAGGGTAAGGCTGTACAGTTCAGAGCCTTTAACTGAAGCTAACGTTGTGGGAGCTGCAGGGCTTAGGATAAACCCTGATGAGGAAGCATGGTCTTAAGTCCAGAGGGCCTCTGGTGTGACCGCTTCTCACAGAGCAAAGAACACGGTGTACTCTGATGAAGGCACATTCTGTCCCCAAGCATCTTCCTCACAAGCAATAGCAATTCAATGCAGAGATATTTGTAAGGCTCCATCTTCAGGCTATTTGGAAGGATTCCCAGAAAGACACTACCACCACCAAAAAAAATGCCTTGTCACTGCAGAGGTGTGCCCCAGAAGGGAGCAGCAAGCTGCTTGCACTTGCAGAAATGTCTCCACTGAGCCACTGTGTGCACGATGTAGTTCGGTTCCCTTGCTGGGGGACCGCCAAGAGAAGAGGGAGACACATATCCTTGCAAGACTACCAGGCTGACCCCCTATTGAGAATCTAGGAGCCCTTTGCACAGGGAAATGGACTGAAGGGCTTTTGCTATTGGGAAGGTATAGATGTATTTTTATTTCTTCTTTGCCCTGTGTGTTGCTTTCAGGGTGTGCACTAAAGGCACACAGACCACCAGTTCCCAGGCAGGGCAGAAGATAAATGCTTGGACTGAGCCTTTTCCTAACACATAATATCAGGGGATGGAGTTTAGGATGGAATATGGAGAGTCTCATAAACCTTGAAAGGAGCTAGTGCCCAAGCCCCACCAAACATCAGAAAAAACATGCTTTGAATATTGTTTTGAGATTCTTCCTCTGCCTCCTAATGAACTAGGTAAGAGTTTCAGTGTCCCACTGCAGCTCAGAAAAATTACATGCTCCCAAATACACTCATGCTGAAGCCTCCGAACAAAACCTTAAACACTCAAAAGGTTGTTGAAATAAAATCCTTAGCTTCAAAGCCAGTTAAGAATCATCAAGCCTTCTACTATATCACCAAGAGTTAATGGCATAAAGGACACTGCTGAGAAGTTAAACCATTTCTCTTAAGCTCATCAAAGAAAATGCATTCCAAGACTATTTTAGAAATCACCAAACCAGCCAGGGAGAAGCAAGGAGTTGAAAAATGAATTAGCCAACTTGCTCACAAAAATCTAACCCAGAAACCCAGTGTGGGGCAAATGTTCTCTAGAAGGGTGGCCTTGGCCATTTATTTAAGCAGTGGGGCTCCCAGCAGCTATATGAGATTAGCAGCCTCCCCTGGACTGCTTGGCTGAATCAGCTGTAGAGACATGTAAAAGCCTCAAGAAAAAACAGCCCTAGTCGGATCAGTGGTGATGGGGTTGTAGTAGCTTTACCCCAAAGGTTCCTCCTTGGCTCCATGGCTTTCCTTCCAGCCAAAATTATTCCAGGATTAGTTAAGAATGAACCACAGAGAGCCGGGTGAGCTTCTCAGCTGCTGTTTTTGAACCTGTGGCTACGAATGATTTGGGCCTGCCGATCAAAATGTTTTCATCTATCATAAAAAAGCTATTTGATGTGGTTTGAAGGATGGGGAAATGCCGCCTCCTGCTCTGATACAAGACCAATCTGCCGATCCATTCCCAAGGCAAGGCAGAAATGCAACGCAAGCACGTGTGCCTCTTCTCCAGCATGACTAATAAATTCAGTGCTTGGCATTCAGCCTACTCTGTCACTACGATCTCTCTTTTTCTCATTGTTCTCATAAACGTCCTGCCTTATTGTCTCAAACCCTGCCAATCTGAGACATGCACACATGGTAATATCTCATTTTAATTGACTACTTTATGTTCATTTTTTCCCCTCCAGTTGTTATGCTTTTTTTGTTTTTAATTTTTCTTTGATGCCTTCATACTCCCTCTGAACAGGAGGGCTTCACGGGGAAGGGCATGAACAAAACCTGCCTTTGACTTGCCTTTGCTTCCCCCTGTTTTCTGCTTGTGTAGGTGGTGCATTGTGCAGCACCCAGGCACTGAAACCCCAAGCTTAGCCAGATCCTCGGAAGGATCCAAGACATACAGTCCCAGACAGAGCATTTGACTGCATGCAGATTATTAAATTACACAGAACAAGAAAAATGCATTCTCTAAGAGAACCTGTGTCTCGTTTCGGTGGATCTGGGAAGCGTGAGAAATCTGCTAGGGAAAAAAGCGTTTCATTTTCTTCGCTCCCTGCACCCCCGGCTCCACCACCATCGGCATAACTTGTGCTAAGTGAGTTTGAATGTTTCCATAGTTACCCAGCACCTTCCTTGCATTCAACAAGAGGGGAAAATAATACCTTGGGGACAGCGCAGAGTGAATGATGTTTATTAATATTCATACGATCCCATTTGCCCAGTCATCGTTGACTATATTGAAATTCAATCAGCTGTTTAAACAGAGAAAGGCTGCTAATGGTGATTCCTCAAATGCCCTGTTTGCTTGTGGATGGCCAGACTTGGACTATGGCAAAAATGCTTCTGTCGACTGTACTTCAGTGCTGGGCTGGGGCTGCCAGAGCCTGGCAAGAGGCTGGTGAGCGTTGCCACAGCTTCCCATGCGGATACCTGGAGGTCTTCCTAGGGAATCCCATTAGAGCCCGTCACTGACACACGAAGCTCCCTTACACAAACCGAGCGGAGAAAGTCAAGGAGAAAGTCAAAGTACTGACATGTCCCAGCACGTGAGCACCTTGGCTTGGCAAAGCATGAGTTGCCCATGGAACTCAACTGGCATTGCGAAGAGTCTACCCTGGAACTCAACAGTCCCAGGGGAATAAGACACCCTCAAAAAACCCAGCAAGTCCAGCGTGGAGGTGGCCGGTGGCTTTGGAGAAGTATCTGGCATGTGGGTGGCCAGGTTGTCAGGATGGTGTGGAGGCCTCGTGGGCAACCCCTGCCATGGATGGCGGCGTCAAGTCTCCCCCGCCGTGCCATGGACTAGAAAAATGCTAGATTGAGATGAATGGAAATCACTCACAGGAGAAAAGCAATATTAGTCAAAAAGTCTTATCATACATTTAGTTAATTACTAAGTGAATTGCTTTAATGCTACACAAAATATGCAGCTGTGTTTAATGAGCTGCTAAAATGCTCTCTGGGCAAACTTTAATAATATCACTATTCTCGCAGAGGAAAATTGCTGCAGGGAAAATGCATCTGTTTGTGCCTAAAATGTTCTGAGTGACAGCTCATTGGCTATTATCTTTAGGGCTCACAGTAGTCAATTTCATTAATATGAAACGTTAAAATATTTATGCTTATCGCTAGCATGCAGCCTCCAGGGCAGCCTCCAAACCCAACTCTGCCAGCAACAGAAGAGGTGATTGGAGAATGGGTTAAATAAGACTGGAGAGGAAAGTTGGCCCCTGATTCCTCTGGCTTTCTGTTGCATGACGTGTTTCTGGGACCTCAGATGGAGAAACTGCCCTGGTTGAGCTCTGTCTTATCCTCTTTGTCCAGGGTCGGCTCCTGAAGCTGCTGCCCTGTTCCTCTGCTCTTAGTGGTTGAGGAAAGGAACTGGGCACAAATGGAAGAAGAAAACCCAACACTCTTGAGAATAAAAGGCAGGTTGGTCAGCACATATATGTTCTCACTCCTTTTAGACATTTGGATTGTGCCAAACGTTGTAGTGCTGCACCTACGAGGTACCTCTGGAGGCTGAGAAACCTTGCAGGTACCAGGGTGCGGGTTGGATGGCTTTAATGGGCAAAGTGTTTAAGTCAGTCTCATTCCTGTACCTCTTTGCCTTGAAATAGCCTTGATTTTGGCTATTTCAAGGCAAGAATGGGCCTTCCAGGCTCAGTGGCCTAGATGGAGAGTCAGAAATGACCTTCTGTATCATCATGTGCTGAGACAACCTGTAGGACTCAGAGATCTGAGCACACCTTGAGAAGCGTTTGTTGATCTCTGCTTAGAAGAAACCCAGTCACTTGGGAAGACAATTTGTAGAGATGTATTAAATCTCTATAAACAAAGCCAAGTATTTTGCCTGTGGAGATGTAGTGACTGCTGCGCATTGCAAAAGAAGCACGTGCTTCTTAGCACATGATCAAGCTGATGGATACTTGGTCCGCCTGCTATTTTCTGTGTCATTCAGAATAAAGCAGCAACAGTCTGAATATAAAATGTGAATACATTATTCTATTTTCTGCTCAGAAGATGAAGCCTTTTATGATTCTCAAAAAACTTAAAAGAGACCAACTGCAAACATTCTTGTGGGCATCACTTATAAAGAAACCATTAGCTGCAGCAAGAGCTGTCTTAACTGTGTGATTACACCTAAGGCCTGTCATCTGCCACCAATACCTAGGCAGGGGGCACAGCTTTTATTGCAGAATTATGCTGAGAACAAAATAAAGCACCTGCATGCTGGGGAAATCCTGACTTGACAATAGTAGCCAGGCCTATTTGCTCCGTCTCTGGATAAGCAGGTTTTTATGGGCTTGTTATGGATTACGGCTCTCTGCTCTACCACGCCGGAGGCCCGTGCCTGCAGCACACATGCTGTCTCTTGCTCTGCTCCGTAGGAAACCTGGTCCCAGGATGAGAGCCTGCTCCACACTAGCTCTCTGCTGCACGGAATGAGGCCGGCAGTCTCCATCCAAGCCTTGCCTTTTACATCATCCACTTGCTGCTTTAAGTTGCTGCACGCTGAGCGCCCGCAAAGTCTAAGAGGGTATTTTGGAAATAAGCGCAGGGCCATTCAATCCTGCTTGCGTTCTGCTCTGCTCTTTTCAGCTGCTGATCTGAAGGCGGCTCACAAGATATTGCCCTGGCTAAGTTGCTGGATGGGGAAAGGCTTGCGGCTGGAGCTAAGAGCTTTCTGGAGATTTTTTTCCAAAGCATGCAAGACTCCTCTGAGCCTCTTTGATCTGCAGTAACAAGACCTCCCAGGAGACTTACAGTGCTTCCTGGCTACTACCAGGCTAAAGAGAACAGTATTTTTATCTCCCTTCTCTCTGCTATTGAAGCATTTCCCCTTCGGGGCACAGCTCCCCTTCATCACAACTTGATTTTACTTTTCTTTGAGAGGCATGGAAAAAAGAAAGCCATAAACCGAGGCCAGACAAATCTTTGTCAGAGCGCTACTAACCTGGAAGGAGGTTAAGAGGGAGAGACTGAACGAGGGCACAATGCAGTGCAGGGTCCCTGCCTTGCTCCGTAACAGACCCATTGAGGGTAATGTGTTGGGAACAGGTTCAGTGACCAATAAGCTCTTGGACACACCGGAGCATGTTGGACTTCAACGTAGTACCCTAAGCTGTGCTCTCTGCTTAGCTCATCCACGGGCCCTCCTGCTGTGCAGGAGAGAGGTGTTGGTGATCCAGCGTTGATCCCGTTGGCATTTAACAAGCTCAGGGCTTCGGCTCCCTGACACCCATGGATCTCTGAAGAGCATGTACCTCTAGAAAGCAACAGGTTGTTGACAGCCTTCTTTATCCATGCAGAGAGCTTCTTCCTTCTGCTGTGCTATAGCTCATAGAGGTTTTCTTCTGGACATGGAACACCTGGCCACAAACTATATCTGAGTGTCAGAGCAGAGAAGATCTGGCTAGGGCCCCTTTTTCAGATCGTTGGGTTATGTAGGCTGCTCCTAATAGAGATGAAACCCAGGAAGGACTAGAGGCAATGCCAAGGGATTGGCAGCTCCTGATAGGAAAGAGTAAATGACTGAGATCTCTCTTGTCTTAAACAAGCATCACCTTCCCTTTCCACGGTGTCTCACTTTGAGCTGTGCCACAACTCTGCTGTCTCTTCTCTTCCTGTCTATGATGCCATCCAGCTCTTCACAGAAGGTGGCCATCAGCTTCCTCGGTTACCAGCTTCATTAACAGCTGAGTTGGGCAGCTGTGAACTCTTTCTCTCTGGTGACTTGCTCGTTAACAAATGCCAAGAGCAGTTCAAGACCAGCTCCACCTGAAATGACGCTATTTTTTGTCATCCAGAGACACATACTAGAAAAAAATGGTAGCAACTGAAACAGTCAACAATGCAGATGAAAATGGTAAGTGATGCCTTCCTTATTTTTGTAAGTTTGTCTGAGTAAAAGATATATGTCATATTTGTGCTACACTTATATGTGGAGTACTCAGTCTCCTCAATACCAAGCAGTTGGATTTGCCATGGATTTGCCACTTGGATTTGCCATGGAAAGGTATATATCTTGAGAACATCTCCCTTCCCACCTCCAGCCCCCTCAAAATGCCTTTCAAAAACTATCTTTCCACCCCATCAATTTTAGCCCCGGGTCCATATTTGAGGTTGGGGCTCCCTTAGCTGCACCACCAGAAGCCAAGGCCCTGCCTCCTTCCTCACTGTCATCCCTGTGTCCTCTGTGCCCCCATGCACACCAGGGGCCCCAAATGGTCCCAACAGAGGTTTTCACCTCTGGAGGAGAATGAAATTGGTGAGGGAGCATGAAGTCCCCAACCTCCACGGCTAGGGACAAACTAAACACCTTAACAGAGTGGAAATATTTTGCTCTGTGGCCAGAATATTCCTGGTTTGCATTTTCTGCTAAGAAAAAAGGAAAAACATTTTCTGTGGAAAGGGAAAATCAGTCACTGGCTAGACCTTGCATGACTGTGGAAGGCAGTCAGGACCTCGATGTCTGGTGTGTCCCAGCCCATAGGTGTGGTGGGAGTTATTTTCCTTTTCCTTTTTTTTTTTTTATTATTTTGCTACTCACTCACATTACATATGAGTGTATAAGGAGATGGGTTCCAGGTGCTGCAGAGCTGCTGGAGCTGCTAGGAGCAGGGAGCTGCACTAGAGCTCTCGGAGCTGCCGGTAGCCCGCGGTGGCAGAGGCAGGACTGGGCTTGCTTTGACACGTGGGAATGCAAACACAAGTAATCTCCATCTCACTCTCTTCTCCCCACAGCAACATCAAAAAAGCACAAAATGTAAAATACTCAAAACCCCCACGATATTTCACAGCTCAGCCTTATTTAGCAAGAGCACAGGTGGGGTTATTTAGGCTTCTTTTTAATTATTTTTTTTTGGTCTTTCCCACTTCCCTCCTCTTTGCCTTCACAGTGAGATTGCCACACTCTCCTGTTCTTTCCTGTCAGAGGTAGCCTCCTTTTAAGCTTATATTTATAGAGCACTATGTGCGGTGCCAATGGGGAGACATTACTCTAAATTCAAGTGCTTCCAGCCAGGCCAAAGAGCTGTTGGTCACTTTGGGTCCCCCAACACCATTCATTAACTTCACTGCTTTTATTTCATCACACATTTTGTACCTGAATTGCTGTTGCTTCTCAGCACTAACCCTCATCTTTTTTACTAACCTGAGGGACATGCACATAATACATGCATGCAATATTAATGGGGTAGATGGTGGTGCAATGCAGCACAGGGGATTCCTGCATGGGCGAAGCCACGGCGCTGCCCCGAGGGCACCGGTGCCAGCAGTGGCATGAGGGGCAGAGCAAGCTCAGCCCTACCTGCCACGCTGTGAGAGAGCACAAGAGCAAAGCACAGCCCCCACTTTCAGAACTGCAAGCCTCAGCTTTTTTAATAATCCGCTCGGAGGTATTCATGTCGTTTCTGGTAGGGGGTAGGGTCTCTTTTTGTTTTGGATGCATCCTCAGACCTGAGGCTCTCCATTTTTCTGCAGCAAGGACAAAGCCGGTGGCTGTCGCTGGGCTCATGTCCGGAGGCAGCGTTATCCCTTCTCCTTGGATATTTCATCGCTGTCAGAGTCAGTGAGTTCTGTGTCCTTTATAGACTCAGCATTTTTATTATTCCAGTATAATTCAGAGACTGATGAATTATCACAGTGCTGGTGCCACGCTTTGGTCCTTTGCAGCCTCTCTTCTGGAAGATACTCATCTCCACATAATTAGATCTCCCTCTCCATGAATAATGTCAGGTACTGGACAGTGTATATTGCAAAGCCCGTTCGCTGTTTTCTGCTGCTTCCGAAGAAAATTAAGCAGAGCACAAACCTGTGCAGCACAAGGGTCACACTACGCAGCCACTTCCAAGCATTTGTCACCTTGGCAGCCTGTCTGGAATCTGCATTAACAATAATTTGTAGTTTAACATTATGTAATTAATAAAAATCAAATTTCCTCCATCAGAGAAACATTAGCAGTGTGGGGGAAAAACAAAACAAATAGTACATGGCATTGCAATCAGCAATTGAAATGATGTGTGTGCAAGGAACGGGTTTTGCCTGAGAAACCTTCTCTGTCACTTGCTAAGTTCTGAGCACTTAACTTTTGCAATATCATTTCTTAATGTCATTTCTTGCAATGTATTTTTTAGAGCCAGCATTTACTCGAGGTCAGAATCCCTATGGATCCCACTTCTGTGGTTAATGCACCTACAACAAGTGGGAAATCAAACTGTAAGTTAAAGCTTTTGGTGTGAAAACCTTTATGCTAGAGGTGCGAGCATGGCCACCTGGTCCTGCTAGCAAATTATAGAAAAGCTGAAAGCTGGAGCTCAGATGCTGCTTTGAGGACACCGGTGAGGAGTTCTGGAAGCCCACCAGCCCCCAGTTGACATGCAGAGGTGTCTTCACTGCAGCTTGCGCTTATTGAGACCAAGCTACAGCTTTTTTTTTTTCCCTGCAAATCTCCACACTAATCTGCTTTTCAATTAAACAAATCCCCAGATGCAATTAGCACTGATAGTTAATACTTCCACAGATGACAGAGCAAAGGTCCTGGTGATTTTAATGAGCACCTAACAAGGGTATCACGTAAGAACGGTTGTGCCTGTTCCCCTGGTTTTGCTCATGTGCCTGACCCTGCTAGTCTTGTACCCAATTAAAACGTAGCACGACCATCACCAGAGGAGGCAGCCCAGGAAAGAGCTGCCGTCGCAGGGCGTCTCGTGGAAAGCTCCCCGGCTGCCACGTGTCTTGCCTCCCTGCCCCTGCTTCACAGCATCACAGCGACTTTCCACTGGTGGTTCTGCAGCACAGGCAGAGGAAGGGAGCATCTCAGGCTGGTTAGTGAAACAAGCCTAATTCACATTTGCCATCCTTGACTTCCCAGGGATCTCATCCCCAGGGATGAGCAAGAGCCTCATTCCTCCGGCCCTTCCCACCCCCGTTTCCATTCATTCGGCCCTGCTTCCGAACTGTTTCAGCCTCTCACTGCGAATTGCGCTGCTTCTCCTTCCGCCCTCTTTCCAGCATGTGCCACGAGCACGAGCAGCTGCTTCTTGAGGGTTTTGTACTCTGGTCCCCAGGAAACATCCCAGGAAACCTCTGTGCCGCCTTCCACCCGCCAGATGCAGGATGACTCTTGCACTGCTTGCCTGCACAGTACCAGGGATGGTGGGTTGCAGTTGCATCGTCTTTCTGGTGTCACAGCATTCCTCTCCACAAAACCCAGTTTTTATTAGCAAAAGCTGCTTCTTGGCAGCTGACTTTCTTCCTAAATCCCATTAGGGCTTGCGGATGCACTGGTTGGTCCCAGGCACCCTGTACTCCTCATTTTAGCTTGCCTTTCTACCTCTTATTTACAACAGCTACATAAGGTAGGTACTTCTAACACTTGAGAAAAACAAAGCAATCCCTTTCACTACCTTGATTTTTCCAAAGCTGTTGAGTGCAATCACATCTTAGCTGCACTCTCAGCTATTTCTTAGGCAAGTCCTTTCCTGAAAGAACAAAATGACTGATGTGGTAATTGCAAGTGCTCTTTTACGGCAGATTTGTCCCACCTTGCTATGCATGGAGAGGTGAAGAAAGATGCTCCGTGCTATTTACAGTCTGTGCAACTGAATCATCACTGTGGGTTATTCTAAGGGTCACCGCCACAGTTGCTGTGAAGAGAAGAGAAGAGAAGAGAAGAGAAGAGAAGAGAAGAGAAGAGAAGAGAAGAGAAGAGAAGAGAAGA
>JAVCKT010026158.1:0-21668 GCA_032273925.1 Rhynchotus rufescens
GCCCCGGCGGCGCTCCCCGGCTCGGCAGAGGTGTCACCTCACACCACAGGAGCTCTTCCGGCCTCGCAGAGCACGCTCAGAACACGGGGGAAACTATAAAGCGAAGATTTAGGCCGTTAAGTCGCTCACTTTCCACATCCAGACCCTGTGTGTGGGTCTGAAGTCGAGCCGTGTGGGCTATTGAAAAGTGATGATTTAGTGCACGCACGCCAACAATGAATGAAAACTTGCTAAAAAAAGGCAAAAATAGATTGCCGTTTGAATGCAGCTGCTTGCAGATGGCAGATGCAACCTTTCTAGAGGACAAAAGGATGCCTGTATCCCCAGAGAATCATTTTCATAAGTCCTACCGCTTGCCTTGCTCTAGCCCATTCCTGAAACTAAAAATTCTCATCCTTAGAAATACTGTATTGTGTCAGGGTGCACCTTATCCCCAGTGAGGAAGCAATTTTCAAGAAGGATGAACACTATTAGAGATAGAAAAGCTTTTGCCTTTCCTACTGAAACACAGAATTCAATATTATATATCTTTGTTGTATTTAGGACAGATCGTTTTCAGAGCCTTTACAAATCCCATGGGATATTTTTTTCCCATTTCCAAACTAAAATACTGGATGTCTGCGTTTATGATGTGTGATTTGAAACCTAACGTGCTCTCTTTTGTGTTAAGAATTTTATAGAATATGGCCCACTCCTTGCCTTTCCTCTCACACAAGGCCCAATACATTTCTCTAATGGGGACTGGTGTTTGGCAAAAAGGGAAAAGTGTATGAGCTTATAGTATTTATATATATAATGTGTGTCTGTGGTTATTAAGAACACATTTCTAGAGGATAACCTGGTACTAGAGGGATGTAAAGAGCAAATTTCATTCCAGCAACCAAAGTGAAGCTTTTAGTAATGTGTTATTCCTATAGGTTGAGTTGAGCAACAACAAAGACATTATGATTGTCCTTGTTTCTTTCTAATTCTGAATAAAAATGCAACCTGCTTCCCTTTTTCTTGTGTATTTGATAAGCAAATACTTTCTATGACGACGGTGAAAACATATGGTCTTTTCAGAAAGGTATATGGCACTGCACAGTGTGGTTCAGAGCTGCCTAAGAATTGGAAGTGTTACAATATACTGTGGTTCTCAGATGCCCAAGGGAAAGAGTTTTTATTATCCTTGGTCACAGAACTGACAAATGTTATCTCATAAATCTGTGTCTTTCACAATGGATGAGGTAAGAAACAACCTTTTCTCATTCTGGTTGTTTTGCGTGGTAATGTCCATGGCAGTGAGGTATAGCTACATTGTGTTTGTGGTTATTTGAATACCCAAAAAGAGGCACTTTATACCACAGAAGCTGTTCGCTGAATACAAAATATACACCCAACAGTTGTCTCATAAAAACGCAGTGCAAGAAAATAAACGATACAAAAAAAATACTTGTTTTCTGTCTTGTATTAGGACCTTCAAATTGTTAAGAAGCATTTGTATTAGTGTTTGGATATGTTATCTTGAGAAAGAAAAACTATTTATCTGATGGGGATATCTTCAGAAAGTGTGGGATGTTTTTAAAGTAATTTTCTTTTAAGTAAATTAGTAAAGTACATTGCCACATGGATTGATACTGAAAAAAAAAACAACAAAGAAGTATGTTTTACCCTTTGAAATGCTGTGCAAAATTGGCACAGACTTAATGAGGAAGCAACATTCAATCTAGTGGGTTTTATGTGAGGTTAATGTCCTATTTTTCCATGTTGTGAATAGCAGGGGTTTTCCTCCTTTCATACAGTAATTTATGGGACTAGGAAGATTCTGCAAAATCGTGTGCATTTTGAGAAGAAATAAAGCAAAAGCCAATGGGTCCCCAATGTTTAAAGAATACTATGTTCTGTGGAAATTATAATAAATCCATCCTTTTTCCAGCTTAGTAGAAATGTGACATTCTTCTTTCCAAAAGAAAGCACTCAGTAACTACGTCTGTTGCAAAACTTTGGGAATTTCAAACCTCTCCAGATTTTACTTACATGGATTCATTTAAAAGAAAACAAGGTGCCATTTTTTGGCTACTTTTGGTGACATTAAGAGAACACTTTGAAAAGGTAAATATAGAATACTACTTGCCATAGCTCTGGCCCTATTAATATCTGAAGACTTTAAGATATAAGAAATAAACCCCACTCGCCTTATTCACAAAGTTTACTAAAAAGAGTTGCCGTCAGGTTGGTTTCCAACCAGCCCGGGCAGTTTCAGTGTCCCCTGGCCAGGGAGACATAGGATCACTGTTGGGATTCCCTTTTCTCATGTGAGCTGACATGAGTCCCTAGGTGAATTTGCAGCCAGCATTCGCTCCAGCACGGGATGCGACAGAATGGCTGTGCCTTTGTTGTCTGGACATGCCCTTCCCTGGCAGCTTTAATGGTTATTGGGTCTGTAGGGCAGGTGGCTCATGCCCAGACTGACTTGTGCCCGATGGAGAGTCATCCTTTGCCAGGATGGCCAGTTTCATTTGCCAGCTGAGTGACATCCTCAACTCGCACTCTCATAAGCAATCTAGCTCTTGCAACACACGAAGCTAAAGGTGCTTAGCAGTAAATAATAATAAGTATCTTCCTCCCGATCCGTCCTTAAATCTCGGTGTTGCTGTTATACTCATGGATGTAGTGACCCCTTCTTGGTCAATGCTTCTCATGTTGACTGATAGCGTCTCTTGTCCTTTGCTGCCTCCTTGACCATCTTTTGCCTTTTACCTTTGACAATCCATGTATAAAATTTGCCATTTTGCTTTGTACAGTCCCCAACCCAAGAAATAGCCTAACACAAGGATAAATTCAAACACTAGCCACAGCATCAGGCACCTGCTGTGATGTCTAATTGGCTTCTCCCGTCTCTCCTGTCCATCAGCCTTTTGCTACTCCCTACTTGGAGTCTGTAGGGCCACTTCTTTGAATAAAGGTTCCCAGAATCGGGCCAATATTTGCACAGCTCTTCTGCGTTGACAAAAGCTGTTCTTTTGTGCTCCAGTATTGATAGGGCCGCTGTGGACTAGAAAACCCCTGCAAACTCACAAGCAGCACAACAACTAGCTCCTCTACAAGCTGATATTACAGCCCTCACAGTCAACTGCTCTCTTAGGTACCTACAGCATTACTCTAGGAACAAGCAAATGAAACAACACCAAATGATCACCTCTTGGGATACGTTTTAAACCTTACAATTTGTTGTTTTTTTAAATAAATGCTTCATAACACTAAGAAAGAGCCATATTCATCAGCACATGCTTATGAAATTCTGTGAAAGTTATGAACAGAGGCTTCCATTGAACAATTGCTATGGGAAAAAATACAGCATCGCTTGTTTTGTAGTGTGTTTACTGTATCGTGCTGGTGTACATCCATTACTTCAGTTATCTGAAGAAAGAGGCTTTGATAGATGGGAGCGCAGTGATGTGATGGTGCTTGTGAGAGGCACACACATGCACTTATTGTTGAAGGTAGAAAATGCCTGCTTTGTGCGCTGAGGCTTGTGCACTGGAGAATATAGATCAGCAGAAGCAGGAAGGCAGTGACTTCTTGGTCACGTATATCTTATCAGTCACGATTGCTTAATTAAATGAGGTGGGGTGCAACCTTCTTGGAAGTTTGTCTGGTACTCTGCACTGTTTTGAGCCTTGTGGGGGACTTGGGTGTCCTGGGAAATACAGAAGATTTGTAGTAAGCTATTTGAAAGAAAGCTCCGTCTAGGATATCGTTTGTACAATATGCACAGTACTCAAGTCAGGGAACTGGCAAAAAATAACATATATTTACTACCTGGAATAGTCTTAAACAAATGTTCCTTTTCCTCTACCGTCCCTCCACTCGCCTCTATGCCAGCAAAGGAAGAGACTGTTGAGAATGACCAGAAGCAAGGCGCATATGTGCAGTGCACGCCCTGTAATTGCAGTTTCTGTTTGTTTATTTGTTAATAAGTAAACCCCGGCGGGGATGGGCAGGTCTCTGTGAATCGTCAGCCTTTCTGTGCATCCCATCGCGCAGCCGAACCTGCAGCCACGGGCGGCTGTGCAGGCCTAAGTCCCGCAGGCCTAAAGGGCCTGCCCGGAGCGAGGCCGCTGCGGGAGCGAGGCCCGAGGAGAGCTCAGGCTGGCTGCCCGTCCCCACTAGCAAGCACGAGGCACTGCTCTCGCTCCTTGCATGTCATAGCAGGAAAAAAGGAAATCTGGCATTTTATTATATACTTTTTATTTAAGAAAAGCAGCTGTGCTGTGTGCAAGGAAAGTAACGTTTCTGAGCTTGATAAGAATGTCTTGTGCAAAATACAGTTTTCAGTGCAGCTTTCTCCCTTTAAAACAAAGATATTACAGAGTTCACTCTGTACAGTAGCCACCTCCTTGTGCTCTCTACTCATTTCTGAGCATTGTTTCTGCAAACATCCCAGCTAAGGTGTAAAGCAAATGATTGGTTCTGATAGGAAAGTAGCACTGCGTACTGGAATATATTCCAGTGTTCTGGCTTTGTGTTTTCCCAACTTTACCTTTTTGATTAAGGAATACCTACATCACACCAGGAATGTTGATTCCAGCTCTGTCCTCGCATACACTGAAGCGGTTGTATGTCAGGTACTTGAAATCAGAATTTATGTAGGAGTATGGGAAATCAAGGCCTTAGGCACAAATTTGGAGCAAATGAAGCCAAGTCACTCGCTTCACTTTGTCGCTTTATCCCATGCAGCTTACCTGTGACAATGTGACTGTACCTGCTGCCGCGGTTACTGGGCTGGCTGCAAGCTGGCTGCTCCCTGAGGTCTCTGACCTCGCTCCCAAAGGGAAGAGTCTCTCCCTTTGGATCTCAAGCGGGCCTGGGCTGCGCGGTCGGGAGCCCATGACCATCCACCCCTCAGCTGTGTGTGCGATGTGGCGCCCAGCCCCTCAGAGCAGCACCCAGCCGTGGGCACAGGCTGCTTCTCTTGACCATCGCGGAAGGACCACGGCACTGCACGGAGCAGGGACCTGAACCATCACCTCATCTCATCCACCAGGCACAGGCACGTGTCTCCGCTTAGGTAACTTCCCCAGTGGGGTCACAGCATCCCTGCTGGTTTTCTGACCACCTGCTTTTCCTGAGCAAAATGATTGAGACCTTCACACCAGAGCATCTACCTACCACATCCCGAAAGCCACTTCTCAGATACTCCGTTTCACTTTAATCTTCAATATGCTTCTGTTCTTTAGGTTGGCAAGACGGTTGTTGAGCCCTTGACTACAATCAGTGAGTATGTTCTTTACAGGACATTGTTTGGCATTATCGCCTGCTTTTGTCAAAAAAAAAAAAAGGCTTATTAGTGCACACTGTTTGAGTGTTGCTGATAGTTTATCTAGCAGCAGCTGTTAAGCTGAACACACCTACGTGGGTAACTCCGGTTAACCCCATATGCTCCTCGCTACCTATTCCTTACAACAGAACGTGGTATGAAATATTCATCCATATCTAAAAAGCAAAAGTCATTCTCTGTGTGTAAGGATCAGGGTCTGTTTGTTTGCACATGGGACTGAATCTTGTTTCCACTGATGTCAGTGAGAATTTTCTAATTGGTTTTAAGGATTATACTATCTTCTGCTGCCAAATATCTATTACCAGAAAACATTCATTCGAACCATGTTTTAAGAAAACAGTAAGCAGCTAAAATCTGAATGTAAAAGTCAACTTATAGTTGCATAATATGGAAAAAAATAAAAATAAAACCTGAAACGTAGATCAAAGAGGATGCTGAAATTTAATCCACATTACTTTTCGTATTTGTGCTCTGTATTGCAAAATGCTGAATGCTCTTTGGCATAAGGAGAGTGGTACTTAGTGATCTTGCTGTGATGACTGAGCAATACTAGAAATGAAGCTTAATTCTAAAGGAATCGGTTATATAGACGTTTGGGATTCATAATGGAAGATAATGGTCTTTTTGATGATGAATCCACTATATCAGCCAAGAATATTTCAGGAGCTTGTTTCAATGCAGAGCCATTAGCAAAACCCAAGACACATTCCTGGCCTTCCTGATTAAAAAAAAAACACCAAAAAATCCTTACATTGTTATAATAGCAGAAAGTTACAGTGTTAGAGAGGTTGTGAAAGAAATCATGTAATTTTCCTAGAGCAAAACTTCATGCTCCGTTCTTTAAATGTGTATATTTTAATACAAATTACATAATCTGTGTTAGTACAGAATAAAAATAGCATTGGGGTTATTTGCATAACCTAAGAGATGCATTTTATGAAATAACTGTTTTTTTTTCTTCCATTTCTGAGTCACAGGGTCAACAAATGCCCTTCTAGGAGTAACTGGTAGCATGGACTTGCTCTGTCTTCTTTTTTCTAAGTTCTTTGCTCACATTTCTTTTCTTTTTTCTTCCTTTTTTTTTTTTTTAACAGTTGTTAATGTGATGCCCAATGTTCTGTAAAAACTGTGATTGAATTCATGAAACACCTCCACTATGCAATTTGCTAAACAAACAAACAAAAGGAAATAAAAAATGCTTTTAAATAGACCTGGAATGCCTAGTTGCCTGACTTTCTGCTTTGTGAGTATACCAGCATTTGAGATAGTGATGTCTTCCTTTCAGATATTATTTCTCTTCACCAAAGACACCGCGATAGAAGTAGTCTATTGGATATGACACATACTCACAGTCAAGTTGCATCACGCTCTCAGATTTTCTTGAAATTTCATGCTGAAAAATTGATTCTTACTGAAAGAAGGTTCAGCTGTGTAGGAAGCAAATATTTGCTTAACTTAACCTTTCTTTAAAATGTTCTGACTAATTTTATTGCACGAAGAATCGTAGTATTGTTCTACCTGTAGTTTATCATTGCACAGCGGACGTAATTACTCTTGGCTTGATTGCTATTGCTGGTCCAAAACGTCAGTGTATTTAATTCCAGTTTCCAAGGCAGTGATCACCCATTTCATATCCATTTATTTCTTGTAGTTTTTTTTCTAGTTTATTGTATTTTATCCACTATTTAAAAGGTCCTTGTGGAATAAAATTTTCTTGGCAGCAGTATATAGTTATATGAATCATAACTAGACAGTAAAAAAGTGATTTAAGGCATAACTAAATGCCAAATGGAAGGTGATATGTTTGGTAACAGCATAAGGTGTTTACTGTGAATATACTTTTTCCTGGAAAATCTTGGGTTTAGAAAATACTGGTCTGGGCAAACTTGAGAGTTTGGTCCTGATATTTTGGGGATCTTTCCTTGGTCAGGAAGGGGAATGGGAACCTTTCCCTGTTGAAGAGGTAGATCACTGCAACTCTATAGTGGTTGAGTCCAGAGAGAAAAGGTGACTATTGGAACTCTCTTTGAAGGAATCTGGCTGGAATCATTGAATTTTGAACACTATCGATCTACTAATGCTGGTATCCTGTCCGTAGTGCTCCAAAAAGGTCCTCAGTTTGAGGCCAGGCCTTTGACATACTGCAGATGAAGGCAGAATTCTCTGCCTTGAAAAGATTTACTGTACATACATTTAGCTTCCAATGAATAAACTAGTCACTGCATTTTTTTGTAATGACAAGTAATGGAATAAGGTGGCTGAGATCTCTAGAGGTCCCTTCCAACCTCAACCATTGTGTGATTCTGGGAATACTCACAGAATATTGTTTTTGAAAGAGTATTCAGTTTTCTAGAGCTACAAACGGCATGCTCCTTTCTCGGTGTATTCATAATTATCACAGCTCTGAAAAAAGTGTCCATTCAACTTAATGTCTGAGATGGTCCCATTAGCTCCTGATGTCTCATTGCATAAACGCACACAGTTGCAAAAGTGACACAGGTTTTTAATGCAGGAAGGCTTAATGCATTTTGATAGCTACGTGGCTTCTCCTTCAAAACACAGAGGGGAAGTCTGTGCTGTCAAGGGAGTTTTAATTCCATACCCAAAGTTCATCAAATGGAAGAGAGAGCATTCAAAGACTTAACTAAACCACAACGTGATAAATCATAACAAACTACGAAATGAAAACATTCAGTTTATTTAGAGAAAGTTCACAGAGAATGGCCTCAAACTAATGACTACATTTATCCAGACTGCTGCTAACTCACAGTTTATTTATAAAATGATTCCATTTTTTGATAACATCTGCACATGGCAAGGTGCCTAACCTCTGGGACACGATGGGGAAAAGTTATTAAGCCAGCACTCTCCTTCATCCACAAGCAGGGAAGCGTGTCCAGCTGGGAGGAATCGCGGTGTGAAGCTGCTGACCCCCTCAAGCAGCAACATCAGGTGGGTCTTCCTGCCCAACGCTCCTCAGAGGAGAGACCATTCGGGAGAGACCAGGCAGAGCAAATCGCAAGTGGAGAGGGCAGGAAACGCTGAGGCTCTTGGAGTGGCCAACCAGAGCAAGGTAGGCATGAGGTTTTGACCTATTTTGATAGGGCATCCTCATTTTGACTTTAGTCACTGAGGAAACTACACAAGAGCAATGGCACAGATGTGACAAACTGAACCAGAAATCACCTTTCGTGTTGGCTTGTGATAAGAAAATGCACCTGTTCATAGGCGACACCAAGCTTACAGTTACACTTTTCTTTCTCATTACTTGACTGGAAAAATGCTAAAATATAAGTTCCATTTGTGTGTATCTTTGAAACAGTGCCAATCAATAGTAATGAACCTATAAAATAACGAAAATCTGATCTAAATCAAAACAAAGGACATTTTTGTGTATGGAAATACTGTTTGTTATATGTCATGGACAAAAATAAAAAAAAAGAAAAAAAACAGACTGGCTACAAAACATTTTCCTCTAATACTAATGGCCTAAAATATATTTTTGATATAGGAAAAATAACATATTGCTCACTTTGTCTGATGGATTTTACCACTTCCTGCCTGATTACTGAGGAATTCAGAATGCTTTCTGGCCAACAATAAGTATGCCTACACTAGGGAATTTCTTGCTGTCTTCCAGCAAACACAGGGCTGCGTTAGTGCTGTTAATGCAGGCCTTCTCACCACCATTTATCTCACTCTGTCTGGGCTCCGACACTTTTCCAGATCTTTCCTCCCTTATCTGCTTAAGAGTGGGCTCCCATCCTGCAGTTAATTCCTCTCGGTCAGCAGAGCTCAGTCTGGAGCCGCAGCCGCTGCAGATCTCTGCGCACAACCACAAAGGAGATGGCAATTCCTGAGCTCCAAATAGCAGCGGACAGCTTTCCCTCACGGTGGATGGAGATCAGGATGGAGATCAGATTGACCTTGCTCAGACACAATTACACGAGGCACCATTTAACCTTCAGGGCCAGGGCTGGACTGCATCGCTCCCCACGAAACAGGGTCCCCGTCCTCACTGGTGGGTTTGATGACTACTGCAGGGCTATTGTAGCTATAAACAGAAGGGGACACTAGACCAACCAGTTTTGTGTTCTACCTCTTGCTATCTTTTGGTAGTGTGAGCTGAGAAGATATTTTGATATTCTTGAGTTTGCCTGTTTGTCCCTTGCCTCTCCTTCAGTTTTTGTTGTTGTTGTTGTTGGTTTTTTTCTTGTTTTGGGTCTTTTTGAGGAAAAAAAACCCAGTTATTCTAAAACAAAACACTTTATATAAAATAGAAAGGACTTTTTAAGACTTCTCGTCAGCAAACTGGCTTTCACTGAGCATTACACATGCCCCTGGTAAATAAATTAGGAGATAAAGAGCATTAAACTCATAAAACAATTGCTGTATTTTGCTGGAGGCTGGCATCCCTGCAGTACAGCTGTTTCTCCCAGGCTCCTGGGAGCTGGGAAAGGGACAATAGCAGGCTATGCAGTGGGAGGAACATCTCTTCGACCCCATCACCCTAGAGGCATTTGCATATGACTAGCCATATCTGCCATCAGAGCAGAGTAATTTCTGCTCTATTTTTTAGCATCATCTTGAAAGACTTTCTGTCACCCAACCAGGAGTAAATAGCTTCATGACAGAATCAGACTGTGAAATTCCTGTATGGTTAGAAGGTGATACAGGATGACCACAACAGTCTCCTTTGGCTGTACAGTCAATCACTGAGCAATCTTCCTGTATCCATCCAAACATGTCTTTTTTAAGCATGGAGTCTAACAGCAGCACCTATGTCTGCAGGCAACCCAAAACAGCCAGCAATATCATAAAACAGTTGCAATATCATGTTAAAACCTGGAATGATCGGGGGAGAGAAGGGTCCTTGCTGAAGACTGTAACTAAGAGGAGAAGGCAGTGGCTTGGGCCCTACTGCCCAAGCACTTAAACCTTGGCTCCTATTGCTCCTTTGCTGTTTGAAGAACACCCAACTGCTCTTTCTGACTGGAGAAGAAAAAGGCTCCCTGCTGTGATCCCAATTTCCAGGCACTTCCACTCCAAAGTGAAGTTAACACAGAAGGTCAGCAGTGCTCTCTCCCGTGTGCAGTCCCTACACTGCTGTCTGTGTGGGGCCCCGATTGCTATAGCCTTCTCCTACACATTTCCTCCTTCACTGGTTATTTATGACGGCTTTTCATTAGTTGCTCGCTCTTTCCCAGTGTATGTCTGATGAGGAGCCCTCTGCATTAAAGTAGGTGTTGAAAAGGCGAGAGGGAACAGGAAGGTAATAAGTAACCAGGTGATGATTTATTAAATTAGCCTTCCAGGAGCTAAGAGACAAGAACTCTAACACTCTGGCAGGAAAAATCACTCCTCAGGAAATACTTATGGATCGTTGTTCCTATGGAGCAGGAAAACAAGCCTCTCACAATAGAAATCTTCCCATCAGCAGCATTAGAAAACACTGAAGTAACCAAACTGTGGCAGAATGACTCATCACTCAGAAATTCTTCTTCAGTGCTTTCCCAGTGACTGCTCAAAGGTCATGGGCTGCTTGGCCAGAGGCTTGACACTCTAAGATGGGAAGGGCCATCTGAAGGTGTTGATCTCACGAGGATGCTGACTTCTAGGATTCAGTTAAACTCAGAAGCAGAATATCAGCAGGAAGATCCATCTTCATTGATCCAAACCAAAGACTTGTGTTTTAGCAATCTCAGGAAATTGTTGCAGTTGTTAAGGATAAAATATATTCAGAGTCTAAGACTTACAATCCAAGTTTTTAATCGATAAAGAGCAAGGACAGCAGAGGAAATTACGAGTTGGTGCTGTCATCCACCACCGAGGTATCCAGCTCAGGGTCAGCTCCAGGTTATCTCATGGAAAGCAGCTTTGACTGCAGCATTCCCCTGCCTGTCATGATTGCTGGCCCTGATGTCCTTTTACTCCATCAAAGTGACTAAAGCATGGAAGGTATCCAAGTCATCTTTCAGCTCCCTCTTTAGCCCCTGTTTCAACTATCCATATAATTCACTTACTACCTGTAATTTTGTAATATTAGAAGGAACTGAATTCTAAGAAGAAAAACACCCAGATTATTCTTTGTTTTCCTTAAAATCCTGCAGAAGTGTCACTTTCCCTTTGCTCCTGCAGATGGAGGCTTGTCTGAAACAGCCATCTTCCCCTAACATACGGTTATCTCTGGTGTAGCACCACTGCCTGCAGCAGCCCTGAGAACGACTAAGATAAGACATCAGAATTTTATCACTGTGTGGTTTAACCCTGCTCAGAGCAAGTCTGGCCGATGTGGTAATGAAGAAAAATACCAACTCCTGACAGTACCTCTCCTGCCCTAAAGCTCGTGTTGTTGCTATTGACAGTCCAGCCACATGGGAAGTCACAGAAGCACAGGATGGTTGAGGTTGGAAGGGGCCTCTAGAGATCGTCTAGTCCAACCCCCCTGCTCCTGCAGAGCAGTCCCAACAACAGAAAATGTTGTGGAGGAAGGTCTGGTGGAGACACATGTTTTGGAGTTATAGTGGCATAGTAAGGGAAAAGTAGAACTAGATTTCATGCTTATTTTTTTCTTTCTGTAACATTCCTGTAGGAATGACAGAAGAGCACTTAGGTATTCTTCATCAACTAGCAGCGACCTAGCTCTAGGGAATTTACAGCTCTCGTGGGGCTCTCTTGGCTCTTTTTTTCCAGCTTACAGGGATATTGTTTCGTGTCTGTGCCTCAGGATGCTTTGATTAGCTGCGCTTTCCCACCACCACCCCCGAGGAGTAGGCTGTGCTGCAGTCGAGCTTCTTTCCTGAGGATGTCCAGACGTGCTCCAAACCCCTAATGAGATTGTTTTTACTTTGTCTTAAGGGTATTTTAGGTCTTCACTGGGTTTTAGTTGCATACTATACAAGAATATTACTTATGCCTTTATTTGTAAAGGCGAATGTTAGCTCCATACAGCACTACATGAAGCATTTCAGAAATATGTTATGTATGATAAGCACAAAAATGTGCTCGGAGTTTCTAATGTCTTTCTTCCTAGTGAGGTATTTGGGGACTTGAACTAAATGCACATGTCTGACCAGAAAAGCTTATCAGGATCAGAATATGTATATCCCTATTTCCCTTCAGCCTGTGAAGCTGCATTACTACCAAAGCTGAGTAAAGTATCTGTACTGAGTTACTGTAAAAAAGGTTCTCTTTAGTTCTCAACTCTGCATTTGCACTATTGAGCTTTTTTTTTTTTTTTCCTGCAACTTTTTTTTTCTTTTTCAGAAATAAGAACCTTCTTATGCTAGTTGACTTCATCAGTCAGGAATTTAATTCAGCAGTCACCTTAAAAGGCCATTCATTTAGCGTTTAGGGAGGAGTGCATTTGCTTCCTTTGTAAAATGTGAGTCAAGGTTTATAGATTTTTTTCTCAATTCATCTTAAAATAGGAAACTCAGAGAGAGTAGGGTTTCTAACAGAGGCAGCACACATTTATGCAGTCAGCTAGAGAGATGTGAAAGAATCAAGGGCGATACGTTTCTTACTGAGAGTACAGAGGATGCTCTTTCTGAGGATCACAGATACAGAAAAAGGCAAAACCTATTTTGACAGGGTGCTGATTCAAGCTCCTTAATTAGCCACCTAAAGAGATCAAAGAGAAAAAAAAAAGTCAGATAAAAGTTGGGTGCCGGTGTGGTTGTAATTCCTCTCCTAAGTATCTGGTTACCAGATTACAATGGGAACAGGCTGTATCTGTCACAATTAAAATGGGGAGGAGGAGGATAAAACAAAAGCTTGTTTACTGTAGGCTTCTGCCAAACAGTTTTTGTATAGATTTCTCCAAATTAAATCAGTTACTGCAGGTGAGGCTGGTGGCTCCACGTGTTATCAAAGTCATCTACACATCTCATTATAAGGCCCTGGTCTCCATGGCTTGTAAGCTTTTCTAAGCTGAGGTGCTGCAATGGAAGAACTCAAAGCCACTGGGCCGTATGAGGCACACACGTGCTCACACACATGGGCCTGTGAATGCACTTCTTGGATGGAGGAGCAAGTGACGCGTGTCTTGTTCAGGCCGAGGGCTGTTGGAAGGACTGTTCGGGGCTGGGTGTCACGAGGTGCGGAGAGGGCAGGAGGAAGGAACTGGTTGTTCTCCAAGAGCTCTGTCTTGCCGTCCTTGAGCAACTTCAGCCACAGACAGCAAAGACAGAAGCTTTTGAACGTTTATAGCTCACATATGTTCAGAAGAAACTTCTCACATGTGAGCAGCTAAGGCCCCCAGTGGTCCTGTCTGCCTTGAGCACACCTTGGCCCAAAATTGAGATGTTTCATGCAGCAGTTATGAGAGACTGTGTCACGCTGAACATTTCTGTTTGAGAGCAGGAGCTTCCTCTGGGGGCTGCCTTGGATGCTGTCCTACTGCTCCAGAAGCCCTTGTGTGCTGGGCAACCTTTACATATGGTTATCTGGGTGGTCCTCATTTCCTTGGTGAGCAACAAGGTACCTGATGTGGAGAACTGCTGAGTTCTCAGAGCTATAAGCAAAGTCAGAGGGGCTGTGTTTTCAGTCTGTCGTATGCCTAAAATGTTAAGTACTTGAAAGGAAGAAGTTTTAATAATTCAGATTGGATGACAATACTTAATTTAGCCTTTTTCCTTCACTTACTTCGGAGCACTATGAGAAAAATGATTCATATTTGTGAAGTACTAGTTTTAAAATGTTATGTGCCATTAAAAAAAAAACAACTTTGAGGAATTAACAAGTCTTGAGGAATTAAGAAGACTTTAGAGTGAAATAAAAGAATACAGAGGAGTAAAGTCTGAAGCCGCATTAAAGCACCAGGAGAACACAAACTGTGGACTCACTGTGGACACCTCTGCTGTGGCAGAGCAGCCACTCCGCACCCTGGCTGAACACATTGGCTGAGGCAGAGTTACTCTGGGAAAAAAATACTTGCGTAGGATTTCACTAGGAGCTGAGTCACAGCATATCCATGGAGGTACTAATCGGAAGAATACCATTAATCTCCTTTCATGTAGTAGCAATAATGTAAGAGCAGTGGTTTTCAACTTTTCTTCATTTGTAGATGCTTAAAAACCTTGCAAGAGAGTTGCAGGCCCATGGAGAGTTGATTTGTTCCTCACTTAGTTGATTTCTTCCTCTTATGTCCTCCTCAGAGTCACCCGCAGGTCCCTGGGGGTCTGCAGGCCACGTGCTGTAAGTCCCTGCCTCAGGCTGAGGAGCTCACAGAGGCTAAAACACTGCTAAATCAAGCATCATTTTCTTGGTCTTTCCAGTAACAGGCCCTGTGTAACAAGAAAGTGAATGCAACATTCAACGCCCTTGCTGCTAGCAGTAATCTTGAAAGAAAGGAACAAGTTTGTTTAGACTTTGCCCTATCAGATGTTCTGCCTCAGACTGTGTCTTCTGGTTCTCTTTATTTGACTTCTCTCCCTCTTCTTTAAGACAACCGGTACAGCAAAAGCTTGCATGATTTGTAGTAGAAATAATTTGTATCCCCAAACAGGGGTCAGAATTAGGATCCCAGTTGTTGTAGGATCCCAGCTCACCGCTGATGATTCAGTCTAGCTCAAGACGTGGGCCAGGCAGTGCTGCAGTCTGGTTTAAATGCTCACATACTTGAATGTTTCCATTCCATTGCAAATTGAGAGTGTTATTTGATTCTGCAAAAACAAACATTATGAAGGTGTTTCCTCTTGGAGTTTGGGAACTTCTGTCACCAGTGTGTAAGGATCTCTAATTACAGGAATGTTCCCTTCCATCCACCACAGCCGACTCCAGGAATGTTCCCCCTCATTAGAAACCTATCCTATAATTTAAGATTAGAACTGGAACATAAGGCAGTAATTGCCCTTTTCTCTTTGAGCCTTTGCAGAATTTACATTGTGGAGCTGGAGCATTTGTTGTGCTTAAACCTCTCCACCCCTCGGCAGTCGGGCTCTGCTGGAACTCCGTTTCGCTTTGCCTGGTTTACGTGATCAGTTCCCCCAGTTCCGATGCTGGGAGAGCTGCTCGTAGACAGCATTTGCCTCAGGGAAGCACAAGCCTTTGGCTCACTGGATAATATTGTAGCCACTGGTTTTGGTTTCCTTTTTTCTCACCATCTGACACTCAGCCTTTTGCTGCACTAGTAACCTGTGTTGCTTTCCTATTAAGTTATTCTGGCTGTAAAAGCTTTGGAAGAAGAACTGAAAGTAGGTCAAGTGATAGGTTTACTCAGGTTTCTGAATATCTCTTTGTTTTCCAGAATGTGGAGGAAGGCATATGCAACATTATTCTATGGGTCATGTATTAGTTGATATTTTTGTATTTCCGATTATAAAATACACAAATATGAAAGACTTTCCTCCTAAGCTCAAATATGTCACTTGTTGCTTCTGTATGAAAATCTTACTCATAAGTGTTGGGCTGGTGACACTGGAAGCAGCTCCCTGCCCTCTTATTCCTGCTGTTCCTCCAAGCTCTGAGTCCTGGCTCTCCTCAGAAAAAAATCTTTGTTTGCTGGTGGTTCTAACAGCAAATAGACAATGTAAATCCACCAGTGAAGTCCTTTTAGCTACTTATTTATTTTGATTTCAGTTTGCGATATATAAACATTTATTCTAGGTCCAAACACATTGAGCAATGGATTAAAAATGCGGTGCAACCCCTAAGAGCTTTAGCAAACCACTATTTTGGGTTTTTTTCCGCATATCCCAGGGCTCTGTGCAATGTGATTTTTCAGGAGTAGCAAAACGGGCAAGAAGGGCTCTGCAGGTGCGGTCTGGGGGTAGAGGTCCCACCGTGTGGACACCGGCCCGGGGCTCTTGCCCGCCCTGCTCTCCTGGCTCTTGCCCGAGTGTCCGTGCGGAGAAGCCGGGAGCGGGAGCGCGCGGTGCCGAGGAATCGCTTCCCGAGGAATCGCTTCCCGGCGCGAGCGCTTGGCCGTGTTCCAGCTTCCCAGCTTAGCTTTTCCTGCCCCAACTTTCTCCCCCTGAACTGCCCACATTAAGTTACTTCTTTCATGTCAGCATGCAATACAAGATGACAGAGAAGATTCTAAGGTGCACTAGTAATTTATAAGGTTTTCTTCCTAATTACCTCCAGTTAGTGGGATAAACATTTTCTCACGAGACAAAACACTGAATGGCATTCCAGTATTCACCTTCACTTTCTGGATAGATTGACTTTTGAAAAAGCAATCTGCTTCTTAAAGGGAAAAGAGAAAATTCCATCCCAAAAAATCTAAAAAATGCTTCTGAAAATCTTTTTTTTTTTTTTTTTTAAGTTTGCATTCATGTGTTGCCAATGAGCTGGGATGACCGTAGTCTGACTTTTCCTTTTTTCATTATACTTGGTGTGTGTTTGCTTCCCTCATGGGCTGTGTTTTGAATGTGTTTGTTTAGTTCTTGTCCCTGTTTGTCATAGTGCCTTCTTTATTCTTTTCTGTATGAGTTTATTTCTGCCTTTGAATCTGCTTTGCTCTGCTTGGCTGGGTTGAGCAAACTGGTTGTATGAGGATGTGCCTTTTTTTGTCTTTTTAACCTCTTGGTGCTTAGTGCTCTGTTGAAGATAAGAGGGGGCAGAATGGAAGTCCAAATATTAACATCCTAAAACATAGTCATGATGAGACCAAAGAAAAATGAAAAAGCAAAAAATAAATACACAGATAATGAAATTAATTAAGCAAGCATGCTATAAAAATTGCATATTCTTTTTCCTTGGATATAATCCACATGCTACTTAATAGAACTGCATTAAAATAGAAAAGCATCATATTCATTGTGTTGTATAATAGCTGAATTTTTTGAGTGAGGAGAATATAAAATACACACTTGCAGTAATGCACACCTTTCAGAAGGATCTCAAATCTTTCTTAGCATTGTTTAAAGCCACTTTGGAATATGATCCTCTCAGCTCTGGTAAAAGTCTGCAAGGCTGCAGCAGCAGCAGCAGCAGCACTGGACGCATTGCTTTTCCACTGAAGCTATCTGAAATCAATAGGGTCATTCTAAAAATGAGAACTCTCTGCATTCCCTGGAAAAATACCTGAGATAGTCACAGTGGATATCTTCCTTACTTCCAATCCCCTCATGGGAAGTCCATTATCAGTACTGGTGGCAATAGGACGTCATTTGATGAGATACCTTAATTATATCATCATAAGTTGTACTGGCCATCACATTCACCGAGCTATCGCCAGGCCTGGGAACAGTGAATGTCAGAAGGAGAAAAGAAGCCAGCTTGAACAAAGTTGGAATAGAAGATGAGCAGAGCTGGCAGATGGCACAGCACACTTAAGAAATCCTGACTTTCCCCTCCTTCCATCAGTTGCCATGGAGAGATTCTATATGAGAGAGTGTCAGTAATAGCACAGTCGAGTGATGCTCAATGCTGACCAGTGTCTGCTCATCCATGAAGCCACCTCACCCTCTTCCATCTTCATCAGAGCTGCTTCCGAGGGGTTTCAGCATTCATTCCTGCAGGGCTTTATTTCTAAGATGGGTGGTAGGAATGTTCTATATTTTAAAGTGAATAAGAGGCTGCTCAGAAGCACTAACCAATCCAACATGCAGCTGCTCATCTCTTGAGCTTTCAGAGACAAATGGGAACGTATTTCCCCACAATCCAGAGACTCCACATTCAGCCACTGTTCTAAAGCAAAATAGTAAAATAGTGATTTTTTTTTTTCAGCTTCCCACAGCACGGGGTTCAACCCCATTTAATGACTCTATTTCCCTCCCCACCACTCCAGGGACATTTGCTGAGAGGAGATGATGTAACTGTCATGATTGAAATGCAGCTCAGATGAGTTGAGGAGAACGAGTGTGAAGAACACTTTGCTTCTTTCATATGGCAAAGAGAAAAAGGAAAGATTAAAAATAGAGATGCTCATTGCTTGTTTCTTTTTTTAAAAAAGATTGCAAGATACATATTGTTTACTCATGCCTTCCTTCAACAGAAGCAGAGACATGTGTCTGCTAAATCATCTCCTTCACCTCCCACTTGAGGCATATTATATCCACTAATCCTTCCAGAGACAAGAGCTATGGTATCTGCATTCCAGCTGAGGCTGGACTGGTAGCCCTCAGAGCACAATGAAACCATGTTCCTCTCAAATAACCCCCAGCATCCTAAAAAGTGGCAGCTGGGTGGCCACATCCCTTTTACTCTCCCATCTGAGGTAAATCAGGCTCTTCTACTGCCACAGTGATGCAAACAGATGTTACTTTGATGTAATAGCTCTACCCAATAATGCCAGTTATGATAATAATGCATTCCAGTTAATGGTGAGCATTGAGACCTGCCAAGAGAAGCGTCTGCAGGGCTGTAGGATGGAGCTTCTCTCCACTGCAGAGAAGGATGCAACTGGGCGCTCTAAACTGGTGTTTCATGAGAGGCCTTCAGGGAGGGGGAAAAGACCAGGCTTGTTCATGCTTTTTGCAAAGAAAAGCACAAAAGAGAGCCCAAAGCACTGGTTACTTGCTGGAATTGCTTCAGCTCTTGTGTAGGTGTGCTTTGGGTGACTGGCAACAAAATACATTGCAGTCTAAGAGCATGTATTCTGATACCTAAAATGAAAAGCATAGGAAGAAAAAAAAAGGAGAGACTGGGAGAACTGGTAAGGAAGACAACAGAGACAGTGATGGTAGCCAGGAGCGTCCCTAAATTTTTTGGCTAGAAAGGGAGATAAAAATAAGCAAAGGCTGTAAAAGTGACTAATAAGCCTTAGGGCCACTAGAGGGGGGCAGGATTGAATGAATGAACGAACTGGTGCAGTTGTGTTGAGCACAACAGTGGGGATAAGCTGAGAGAGGGAACCCTCAGACTTGTCTCCTAGACCCTTCTTAAGAGGAACTGCTTCCCTTAGTTCACGTAACAAAGAGTTTCTTCCTCAGGATTCCTCCTTTTTTTAGCTTTGCTTTGACGTCACTTTAACAAACTAACATTCATACTGCCCCTACACAGTCTTGTTCTTCCACTTGCCTTTTTCTTCTTTTTTTTGGTGCCATTTGGTCTACATCCTGGTCACAGCTGCTGTCTGGGAGCTCCACGGTGTGCTCAGGGCTCTCCCTGAACTCTTACGGCCATCTCTCCTCACTGTGTTGCGTAAACCATTGCAGTGACAAAGTGCAAAGCACAGACTACTACCAAACCTAAATGTTATCTGCAGCCTATCTATGATACTCTGTGAATAATAACCTGCCGAGCTGTACAAGTGAATTGTATAAATATAAATGGATGGGTTGTAAAATTCTAGCTGTTGAACAGCGCCTACCACAAAGTTGAAGTGGCTGCATAGCAGTTTTGAGAGAAAAGAAGCATAATGAAAAAGTTAATTTTAATTTTGAGAGAATCGTGTGCGCGACAAGAAGGCTCTGAATATTATAAGCACGCCAAAGAGAGTGGTACTTTCACGATAATTCAATGAACCAGATGTGAGAGTTCATCAAATTAAGATGCAGTCAAGAATTTTGAGCATTAAGTTATAGATTTTATTTCAAACAATAACTTAGTAGCTCCAAGAAAAATTTCCACCTCGTGAGTATGGTGACATATTTCCTATCAAGAAATTTCACAGACAAAGTTGTCACCAGTCAAAAACAATCTGGATTCAAGTAAAAGAAAGGGTAAAAAAAAAAAAAAAAGCAGATAATAGGAAGCCATCATAGGACACTGGGGGAGGATGATGAGAAAGTAGAGCAGGAAATGTTTATGTAGATAAAGGAAGCCTGCAAAACAGCCACGGCAGGGATCCTAGGAATTTCAATCTGCCTGTCACTGAGTGGAACTGTAATTAGGAAATATCAAATGAGTGTCAAGAGCTGAAGACCTAACATAGCCCTGAATTGTCTCCGTACAGATTATGCAGAGTTATAGATAGAAAAGTAGCTGCCCGCAAAAGCTCACATCACGGAGTTCCTTGCTTATCTCTCCGACTCCAAATAGTGCAGGTCTGAAATAACTGGAGGTTACTGACCTTCTGGGCTGCCCTATTCACTCGATTTTCTCAGGCTTTTTTTTTTGCAGATGGCCGGGGGGCCGCTATATTCACAGAGGATGTGGTTCATTTAACTTGTGGGGATTGACTCTTGTCATGTTTGTGGAAGGAATGAGCTGTAAATTGTTGCTGGCAAGCTATGAGATGGTTGAGTTTTTCTCTTTCTTGCTGAGGAATTGGGTATAGGCTTTTTAGCACCTATTTTTTTTCCCTCAAACAAAACTGGAATATATGATTGGCAATAACTAGTCATATATAGAAATTATAATGCACACTAACAAACAACAACAACAACAAAAAAAGCAGTTTCATTTTAAAAAATCAGCTCAAAAAGAAAAAAAAAGAATCTGCTTCCAGCGCAATTTCACCCTGACTGTCATGAACTGAGATTCCCCACTGTGAAACTGCCTTCCACAGTTAAAAATTAAGAATCTGAGGCTTTTGGCCAACCGTTTTTGTGCTGCAGTTGTGAGAGAGAGCAGGGGAGGCTCGCGGGGGCCTCGGCGGACGCTGCGGCCTTCGCGTCCCGCCGTGCGCGGCTCCTGCCGCCCTGTCCCTCGGGATGTGCGTGCGCCGGGCCGCGCGGCCGGCCTGTGCCAAGTGCTCCCATCTGCTCCTCCCTTTCGCCACTCAAATGCCCTTGATGCAAGAGGAGCCAGAGTGACTCCCACGTGTTTACAGGCAGAAGCGCAAAGCACGCTCTTCGGAGACGCTGAAGCTGCTCGGTTTGTTGTCCTGGGCTTCGCTCCTGCAAAGGTCCGTCTCAAGGCTCCTCCGTTACGTTCAGATTAGTCTCTGCACTACAAGAACCACATCCAGATTAGTCTTAACTTCAGTTTTACTACTATAACGCAGACCATTCCAATACACTTGCTGAAATTATACACTTTAATGGCCTTTTATCTTTCCTGTGCTTTTTCTGTCCTGGTGAAAGATGATCTGCTTTGATATTTCTCAAGACATAATTGTTGTGTCTGCAGCCGTGCTTGTTTGTGTAACAGTGATTGCATTGGTTTGAAGGCAGTTCAAGCGAGGGTTGATTTTATGAAGGGATTGGGATTAACTGAAGTGTTGATAAAACTGCAGGAGAAGAGTGGAGACAGTTAATTCCACTGTGCTCTGGCTGTGTGTATGCACTGGGCTCCAGCAGCTCTGCAGAGAAGTTTTCAAGAAGAAACTAAAACCAAACCTTTTGCTAGGCTACCCTCGTTAGCAGCCTACAGAAATGCTGGGTTTATTTGCATGAGCCCTTTCAGCAGCATCACACATTTGTTTTCATAATCTCAAAACTCTTCTTTAAATAGCTGCGACAGTCAAGTCAGTTATGCTCCCATGGACCAATTTTTAGTTATCTTCGTTTGGTTT
>JAVCKT010026159.1:0-11913 GCA_032273925.1 Rhynchotus rufescens
ACATGTCAAAATGCAAGTTTCAGAAAGATCTGAGATCTCTATTATTAGGCTTTTAAGTCTATTTCCCAAGTTGGAGTTCACTGCAGGATAGGAGATATTTGAATTTAAATACATGACTGTTTTTCCTGTCATCAGCATAGATGTTGGATGTTCCGTTCTCAGGAGAATGGGACAGTGCATCAGCACAGGTCATTATATAAGGCCCCTTTACTTTATGCAGAGTCATTTGCTGCTGGATTTGCATACATTTTTCTAATGACTCCACCTGTCAGCTGTCATGTTTTCTGCAGTATTTCAGCGTTTCACTGCTGAGAGTTAAGAAGGCTTAGGAGATCCTGGAGCAGTTATCAGCATTCGGTGTGGAGTTTCATTATTGCAGCCTGGATTATGGAGGCAGAAACCGCAATTCTAGCGGGTGCTTTGGAAGTGACTAACAATGTCCTGTCAAGGGAATTATGCATAGCTGTACAGTGTGTTTAAAATAATACCGAGCGGGGTGTACGCTGGACAAGATACCAACATTTGTTTTATTTGTATTCTAGGACACGAGGGTATTAAGGGGAAATGAAATGGCAGCTGCAGCTGTTGTAGGCATTCCCCAAAGGGATAGAGCTAATAGGATATATATCTTCATCCACAGAGCCGAGTTAATTTTGAAAGCTCTGGATGAAAAATGAAACTAACCACGTACACCAAAATCTTGGAGCGCGGTGGTGGGGAGGAAGCAGCCTCCCTCACTAATCCGAGGCGTCACTGGGATAAAAAAGGAAAGCCTTCAACGAGGAATCAGCAAAGACAAGATTTTACTTTACAGCTGGAGCATTATTCTGCTCAAAAAAGAGAGAACACATTGGGTAACTATATATCTAATGGATAGTGTTTAAAATATTCTGCATGTTCAGGCTGCTGAAAGTGGATAGCTCAAAAAGAAAACAACATTAAATCCTTTTTAGGCTTGGCATTAAAGTCTGAAATTTCTATTTTTATGTTGTTGATGAAAAATAGTGATAGCAACAAAAAGCCACAAAGTCTACCAAGGAAATGTGGCTTTGAGTCAGGCTCTAACTTCATTTCCAGTAGATTTATATTTTGTATTTCTTCTAAATTGGTGTAATTCTTTTTGTTGGAGCTGAATACAGCCTTTCATTTTGTCTTTGAGAAGCTTTCAGTCTCTCTCGTAGATCTCAGGGATTATCACTGTCTGGCAATGTGCCAGGTACTGTACTGTGGAGAAAAATGCCTCAAACCTTTATTTAATCTTTACTTGACTCCTGCATCCAAGCAATCTGATCCACAGTGTAATGTCCTCATGTGCAGTGATTTCACCTCTAAACACTTACGGATTTGAACATCCTGAAGCTGCATCTTTGCTGGCTGGTCTCAGAAAATTCTCTTGGAGTGGCAGCTTCACAAGTGGTGAGGATGGTATGCACATTATGTAAGCAAGACTCATATTTTGAACACAAGGTAAGCTAATATTAAACAGAGCGGGTCTAGAAAAGATACATCCATCCAAGGCCTGAATCTCCAAGGCATTATTTGCCTGACATGCTCTTCTGGTCCTTGATGTGTTCTTTCCTTAAACATGTGCTTAAGGAGCACAGCAACCTTGTCCTGTAAGGTTTCTTGCTACAGGATTTTCCTTTTTATCTCTATAATCTGTCCTGGATTAGTGAAGGAAGGCACAAGCACTTTTCCTTTTTACCCCATGTAAACCTGTGGACATCCTGCACCTTTATCTGGAGATATCTGAGTCATCTTGGGCAGAGTCTAAGCAACCGGGTCGCTCAGTCACTACAGAATTTCATGTTTCGTTTAGGGAGTCATATCATTCGTTAATAGGAAAGCCTTCCACTGATATAAACATTTCTCACGCATCTTTTCTTTCCATTGTTGTCACCTTCCTCATCACTATAATTAGTCACCCTAATTACAATGTAGGTGCCCACCTGCCTTTCTGCGGCTCTGTAAAAGCCCTGCTAAGGGCAGGGGGACCAACTGAGAGAGGAGTCCAAGCCAAGAGGGCTATGCCCACGTCAGCACTGCTGGGATGGTTTTCTTCCCTGCTGTGGTGAATTGCCTCTTAGGTCTAATGGGGCCATGTCTGGCTTCTGAGCAGCGCAGGGAAGTGTATCCAGGTAGCAGGACACAAAGCTCATGGCACAGGTGACACTAATGTGGGGGCAATGCTTCTCATAGTGCTACAGCCCCGTTTCTGAAGCCTGCCCGTAACGCTGACTGTGACAGCCCTATTTAAAAAGAATAGCGGATCAAGTCCAATTACTGGCAAGGCACCCTGCTCACTTCAAGTTATTGCTTTATTAATTCATCGTAATGAGATAATGGGAGATCATATAGAACCTCGCCACATTTAGCACCTCGGGCACTTTCGCCTGTCCTGGCGGCACTTCCCAGGTAGCTGATAGTGACGCTGAGAAATAAATAGGAGCAGTGAGCACATCAGCTACTAGATTTATCTAGTGTTTTTCCACGCAAACTTTTTAAAATGACATTTACTCTCACTGTATGTTTTTAGAAAGTGGCTGTCCTAGACTACCTCCACTAGCAAATAGGAGAGCACAAGGAGAATGGATGTCTACAGCAAAACAGCTGGTGGTTGAATCAGGTGTCCCCCTGTGCACCTCTCTGGGAATTTCATTCTAGGCTTTTCCTAGTCTGGTCCTGAGAACGGAGCACCCATTAGTGCCCAGCATCTTCCAGCTTAGTTGTCTTTAAAGGAATTCAGGCTTTGGGTGCTAGGACCAGTTTCTGGTGTGATCCAAAGCTCCCTGGGGTTGCTTTGGAAGCGCGCTCCTCATCTGGGCTTACCCACCGAGGCAGACAGACCCCGGGCTGATGCAGAATCAGCAGTCAGTGTTTGTGGTGGGGGCCCATTAGAGGACTGCATCTTCTGTGCTGAGTGCAGAGGAAGTAGCTCCCAAAAGAGCCACTGTGCTTTGAAACGCTCCAAAGGCCTGTGAAGCAGAGGAAATGGGCATTTATCTGTGTTCTCACTTAATTCAAGCATCAGTCATTTGGAACAAGTCATAATCACTTCTTCTTGTAACAAGTGCAGATATCTAGATTGCCAGATGGGTCTGAGCCTAATTTTGGCTTCTAGTAATAATAATAATAATAATAAACTTCAGCTGAAATATTTCTGCCCCATATCTACAGTAAGAGATAAAAATGAACAACATATGGAAATGTTTTGATGAATAAGAGACCTCAGAACACTAAGAGTACTTGAGCTGTGAATTCCATCAGTTGAAATTTAATATAGCACAGGAGAAAAGCATGATATTTGCATAGAAGGTGCATCCTGTAGAATAATCAAGCATGTCCATGCATATACAGTGTTTATACAGTGTCACCAAGGACCTTCGACTTCATTGGTCTTGATCGAAAGTACCTGCCACATGACTAACAACCAGTATTTTTATTCCAACTCTCCAATTGTTAGAGTAAAACATAGCCAGGAATATTGGGAGTATAAAGTCTGATTTTTTATTAGTACAGTTATTTATTTTTATACAGTTATAGTAAGGAGGCTTTGATATTAACTTGAAATCTGTACAAAATCCAATGCTACTTGTGGCTTGTCACCTTATGCTTTGTTTATCTGATTTGGCATCTTGATTATTTTCATTGCAAAGATGGCATTTCTTAGATCTTGCCACTTGTCTGTTTTATTTTGCAAACGGTAAGGCAGACATCCAAACATCCTATTTCCTCTTGAAGTTTTCAGAATTTGTCACCTTTGGCCATTCCCAATTACCAAGTGTGTGAATAACATTACAGTGCTTTCAAACCTGAATTAAGGCGTATCATTTATTACCTTGACACAGTTTATCCACAACCCTGTAACCTCTCCTGCTTTGTGGCAATGGAGAACTAACTGTAACGAAGACAATGTGAAAATCCTGCCTCCAGATAAAAAACTGAACCGGACTGGACAAGCCCTAGGAAGGCTCAACAGGAAGGTGGCTGACAATAAAGCACCACTGCCTGATGAGAGCACATTTTCTGACTTGCTGCTTATCTCAGCTACACATATTTGTCGTCCTGTCTTTACAGGTGTAATTCACTGTGTATAATTAGATTTCAGATACCATCTATATATGGAAGTCAGCTGATGAATCTGTAAGAAAATCAAAATGTCTGCTTTGCTCTGATAGACCAGAAAGGTATAGTGAGCCATAATTTGTCTTTTCTCCTTAAAGGAAGTTAAGGGACCCCTCTGTGCCAATAGACTTCTAGTTTTAAGAAAACACAGAGAGTCAAAATTCTTGGCTTGTTTCTCCTTTGATTTTGATTTGACTTGTTCTGTTCATCTTGGCTGCATGACACCTCTTTTATGCCTTAGGCTCCTTCATATCTCAGTGAGGCAGCTCTAAAAGAGTTGCAATATCTTTGTCAATAAAAATCCTCCTCATCTTTTAAACTGTTAGAATAATCCTCTGAATGACAGCCAGCATCCTTGGAGCATTGGCAAGGGCAGGCTGGGAAAGGTGGGACTTTCAGGACATTTGCAGAGATAGAGGAGAGTCATCATGACGCTGTGCCCTGCTGACATTGCCCACATCCAGACCGCACGAGGCAGCTCTGTTGCACTTTACTGGGCACGGGACACACCATTTCAGGGCGCTCTGTGTCCCAAGGTCATGGCAGTGAGAGGCACAAAGCAAGAACTTGTGCTCTGCGGGTGTTGTGCTTCTCATAGATGGAAGCTTTTGCTGCTAAAATTTTCAGTTCGGTCATCTTCAGGACAGGAAAAGTGAAAACGCGTTGCCTGCGGGTCTCAGAGGAGCTCTGGGGAATATAGCTTTCATTAGACATAAGCATCACTCTCAGCCTTCAAGTAAGGAGATTATCAGCTGCCTCTTGCAGCTCTCCCCAGCTCGCCACCCCTGGGCACCCTGGCTCCAGCCCAGCCTCATCTGACAGCCTTTGTCCATGCTGGGAACACTCCTTGATCCCAGAGCGAGAAAAGAGCAAAGAGGGCAAATGGCCTCAGCAGCTCTGCTCGTCCTAACACTTCTTCTTTTAAGTTGGGAAGCAGTGAAAGGGCAGAGGAAGGGGAGCTCCTACCAATGGATTGCAGTTGGCAGCGCTCGTGCTGCTGTACTGAGAAGGTGCTGCCAGCTCCTCCAGGGCTTTATATTTCAGGCGTGGAAAATTGCTGTAGGTTGAAATGTGTCATTGGGGAGCTAAGCCTTGCAGGGAAGAGTTTCAGTTATGAGGGGGCTAAGCACTGTGTGTCCATTGCTGCTTTGAGAACTGTGGTTTAAAATCCTGTTAGTTTTGGAAAGGCATAGGTGTCCTTCCTTGTGACATTGGACACCCCCAGCTATGTCTGATGACTTGAGGGAGAAGTGAAGGAAGGCCTTGTGACTCATACTGCAAGTTTAGGGCACTCTGACCTTCACTAATCACTTTTTATTGTTAATGCCATTGGCAAGGCACACTGTGATGCCACTTCAGATTTGCCAGTTGTTTCCCACCCGATGGAGTTTCTGGGTGTGGGTACCTCCATACTTTTCTCTAGTAGGGATGTAATAGGCACACCTTTAGGAAGGCACTTAAGGATACACACTCTAGCATCTGGGAAAATACTGAGAAAAGTAGTTAAGTCTTATTAGTTTCAAAGTCTTTAATGATGAGGAATTTCTGCCGTCTGCATATCTCTTTAAACCTAGCATAAACTGGAAATGAGGATGCAGTAAGATTTATTCACTTTATTTCACTGCATAACCTAATGTGACTGAAAAAAAAAAGCACTTCAGAAACTTGAAATAACAAAAAATGCATGCCATTTATTAGCTATTCTAATGAATCATGTTGCTATGGGATTTCTGGAAAGGCCTAAAATGTCTTCTGATTTAAAATTAAATTTATTACCATATACGAGAGCTTGTTAGTATCCGCTAGCACAGGATTTCAAATTGCTTTATGAAGAAGAAAGAAATGCTGAGTCTTCGTGGCCTGATATTGTCAGGAAGGCTCTGGAAGTGGGAGGCACTCGGGAGCAATGGGGCTGTGCTGCTTGCTCGGGAGGGGATGCCTGCAGAGGCCAGCAATGCTGCTTGCCGGGCTTCTGCTTTGGCCTCATGCAGTCCTGGCAACATGAAAAAATTGCTGTTTTGTGATGTGCCCCACGGGCATTAGGGCTTAGGGTGACTCAGCTCCAGGACGGCTAGGGGAAGGCAGGGAAATTCCCTCGTGGCTGGAAATTTGTGCTGCCCCTCCTGCTGCTGGGGCGGCAGCTCTGGAGCGGGTGAAACCTTCTCCACTTTGTGGGATTTACACCCAGGCCCATCCCTCTGAACTGGCTGTGCCCTTTCTCCTCGCCAAATGAATGAGTAGAGAAGATAAGGAAGGGAAGAGGCATGAAAGCACATAGCTCTGTATCCTCCAAGGATCACTCTTAGCCTGGGCTGTTGCTCTACAAAAGAGCAAGGGAGCCGCCAAACATGACAGGAGACTCCCAGCCATGCCGTTGGGAAGAGGGCAGCGTGCTAACCCTGTCAGATCATGAGGTCATCTCTGTTACCAGATGTGTACATCACCAAATGCTCTTTATTTTCACCATGAGTCTTCCAGAGTAATATCAACTCACTGATGAGGCTGAAACATGATGAAACATGAAACATGACAGCTCTTTCATAAATGAGGGAGCCACGAGTCTTCCCAAGCTGCCAGGCTCAGGCATGCACCTGACTGTGTCTTAACACCCTGATGGGTGTTAAACCCAGGCTTTCCTGGTCAGGGCTGGCAGTGTCCTGCAAGGTTTCTGGACTACGTTGGCTGTGAGGCTGCTGCAGCATCGAGGGCTGGAGGCTGAGCACAGATGCCCCTGGTTGTGCTGCCTCCTCTCTTTAAAGGGTTCCTTTTATCAGTCCTTGTTTTCCTGAAGCAAGTGGGAGGTGTGAAGGATTAGGCCACCGTCACCTAAGAGCTAGAGCTGGCACCTGTGTCAAGAATTGCTTGGCATTTCCATGTCACTTCAGGTAAACAAAAAGTACGGTTCAAATGACACAAATAAGGTCATCACTACTCCAGAAGGATCCCTGTGGGATGGTTCCACTGAAGTAGGTTTTCCGCCTGTAGAGACCTAGTAGAATTATGCCTTAATTAAAAGGACACCTGCTGATCCACCACTTGTGAGAGAGAGGAGTCTTCCACAGCAAAATCAATGATTAGACAGGTGATTTTCCCACTCATTGTTTGACTGGCAGTAGAAGTTATTTTGCCAGGTTTTGTTGCACTGCAGAGTATTTGTGGGCCAAGATTTTTTCTACAGATAAAGGGAAACTAGTGGCAGTTCTGCTTATGGGACTGAGGATAAAATTAGAATGTGGGAATATTTTATAGATGCAGATGATGAGCTAAATTCTCAGCAGTATTTTTGTAAGGCTAACTTTGAGATTAGTTTTGTCAATAATTATTGGTCTCTAGTCTCATTTAAAGCAAAGCAAATTGACTTATCCTAATGTCAAACAAACAGAAAAAGGCATCTCTTTGGATCTGTGTATTATTGTTAGTTTTTGAGTCATACGCAACCTGAAATTGGCATCTGTCTCACACAATGATTCACACCTTCAGCTTTACTCCATAAGACTTGGAGTTTCTTGAGGTTTCTTGAAATTATTCTGACATATCAAGGACAAGGAATGCAGTCTTACTGGAACCAGCCCCTAAACTGTAGGAGTATGAGTCAAATTAAGAAATTAGAATGGATTCAGTTCAGAAAAGCCTGGATGAAACTGCTCCATTTAGCAAAATCTTCTATGTGCTATTCTTGACCCTGGTTTTGAAGGACTTATCTTTCTGCAATGTAATTGTCTAGGGACAGCAAGTGCTGACTTTCCAGTCAAACACAACTGATATTTTTCCCTTTTGTTTCTGACAGAGAGTAGCTTTTTCTGAGGTACCGAAGAGCAGAAGGAAATTAGATAGCTCGCTGCATAATTTTAATTTTGTGAAACTATAGGCACTAAGCAACAACTGTATTGGCTTAATTCCTGGCCTGGTTGTAGCTGTGATTTGATTTATAAGAAATAGAATGAGCTCTGATTTGTAACAGAGTGGTGGAAACCCAAACCTCTAATTTTATGTTTTACAAACTGGCATGTACTCTTTGTTGCCAGAACTAAAGCTTCATTTCAGAAAGAGCTCATTCCGTGCTTGTCATTGAAGTCAGATCTCCAAACCCTGAAAATCACATTTCCTGATATGCCTGCCATGCTCAGATGTCACAGAAAGGAACTATGCAACCAAGAATGATTACTGAATGACAGGGCAGGAAAGGTATAGTAGGCAAAAAATAGAAAATACTTCTTTTTCCTTCCTTAGAGGACATGCTCACACTGTCATTCAGATACTTGCAAGCAAGAGGCACTCAGACATGCTGTTTTCTGCTTGCGTCATCTCTTGCTGTTCCCCATCCACATAGGATCCTGCACAGACATTATGTTTTGTGTCACAAGAATACACTGTCCTTATATTCCAGTTAGTTCTTATTCTTTATTTACCTGTCTTGAACAAGTGTCAACTGACATCATATATGAATAATACAACAAACTTAAACCCATGCCCTCTAGCACAAAATGACGCTTTCCAACGTAAGCAGGATGAATCACAGATTAAAACATTTAAAATATTTAAAAGAACGCCTGCAAAAATCCCTGCACACACTTCCTTTAGCAAATCAAAACCTCTGGTAGCTTATGAAAGGCAAGCTGCGTATCTAGGTTCTTGAAAGTCAATTATTGCTACTGTAAAGGTAGAAGAAAGAAACCAGAGAAAATCTGGCGTTAACTTAGATCTTCATAACATCATATTTCTTCCAGGACAAAGAGTTAGGCAGAATGGAAATTTCATGGCTAGTCCTTTATGGCAGTGCTTTTGATGGCCATGGACATTGCTGTAGGCAATGACAAATGCCTAAGAGTCCTAACGCCCCAAATAACCCCTGTCTCATTTGGACATGTTAAAATTTAAGTCCTGCTTGAATGAGATGCATTCTGCTAGGAATTCCACCCTGCAAGTGCTCAAAATATTTCTTTGATCTTGTTCTCGCTACCATTGTAGCCGCAGTCAATAAGCTGGTATGTTGTGGTTACCTGTAGCAGAAGAAATGTGACTGAAAAGGTCTTTTCAAGTACTGTACTTCTGAAAACAGAGAGCAGCACCAAATTCCCCCTTGTCTCCGTGCTGTGCTAACGACTGTCTTGGGGAAGAAGAGCGGAGAAGAGTCAGCACAGCACTGACTTAAAGAGTTATGTTTAGTTTACTATCATTGAAGTGAGATGAATGTTATAAAATGAGGAGAATTATTGTTCCTACTTTGAAAACTCTTACACAAGGGTGAAGAATTCAAAGATTCTGCTTGTGCTGTTTTAAGGGAGACTGACCCCAAAAGGCAGAAGGAGCAAGGAGTTAGATGCAGCAGTCCTTGGCCACTTCTAATGGCAAAAGCAGTCTTGGATACATGCTAAGGAATAGCTGTGTTGCTGGAACTTTCTAGACATAATAATTTTTTTTAAGTGTCTCAATTTTAGGACAGTGACTGAAGGTGTTGGAGGGTTCCTTAATGCATTTCTAGCACAGTGAAAGGAAGTACCAGTACTTATTGTTGACTGTGCCACCTAAAAAATCAAGGGTTTCCACATATTTCAACGGCCTCTTTATATCTCTTTGGTGATGGATGGAAAAATACATTGATATAGATGAATGTTAATAAATATTAAATAGCCTTTATTCCTTTCTCAGAAAAGAAGGTGACTTTTAATGTGTTTCTTGATGTGTGTGGAAAGCTCTTATGTGCATCACCAGTACTCATCAGCAGAAGGCTGCAGCTGTAGGCAATATTTTATTCCTGATGCTAATAATTCAAAGGTGCGTAAAGCTTTTTTACACTCCTTGAAAACAGTAACAAAAGCCCTGCAGGAGCAGGAGCTTTGCACACCTTAGTGCCTCCTTTTGATCAGGAAATTAAGAAAGGTGTCACCTCCTGAGCTCTCTGTATTTGATGATTTCCATGTCTCTGACACAGTCCGAAGGAAGAAATATCAGGTGTGTCCATCTGAAAGACAGCATGTGAGACCCTGAATACTTTTTTTTTTTTTTTTTTTTACTAATGATGTATTTGGGATGCAGATTTTTCTTATGAGAAGAAATGCTGATCTCAGTGACTCCACAATCATCTTCTGCCTAATAAAATATGCATAATTTATAGAGGCACCTGAGGGCTTTGAGTAATATCCAGGATGAAGGATGGGCTTGTAGCTTCTCTAAAAAGATTTACTTTAGTTGGTTTGGTGGCATTTGCATCCGCATGAAGGTTGCTGGATCAGCACTGAAGTAGCACTGTCCACTCTGCTGCCTTCCCCCTCTGGCCTCTGGTGCTTCAGAATAAATTAATGCATCCAGGCAGCTATGAGGGACATTAGTTCAGCATCTTCTGCAAGGAAATGCAGATGTTTTGAAGCTGATTTCTCATACAACCTACTAAGCCTGTAAATTGCTGGAAGTGTTAAGCACGTCCTGGTAGTTGGAGGTACCCCCTGGGGTTGGTGTGCTGGGAGCAATGATCCCATCATTGCAGTGGACTTTAGCTAAGCAGGAGTGGATCTTTTTCCTGTGTTTTGGGGGAGTGAGAAATGTTCAGTTTTTGCTGTGTTAAAAGTGAGATAGCCAGAAGCCTGGGAATGGTTTATGGAGCCCATCCGGCTGCATGGACTTGAGTTTGGAATTGGAGTGTGTCTCATTCACACACTGGGTATTTGCGAGCACGTTTCTCCTTCTGCCAAGAAGTTGCTGGACGTGATCTTTTCCCTGCAGGTGGAGACTTTGTTTATAGTACTGAAGATGGTGAAGAATGTGTACTGAAAATAGTTTATTAAATCATGTTGCATTTGGGCTATGAAGTTGTTCCTTGTCAGTGTAAGGGATGCAGCTGTTGTAGAGATGCAGAGATGTAATTCAGCTGTAGAGTAACAGCCCCAAATCTGGAAATCCAGCTACTCCCTGCTCTCCAGTACTTCCTGTTCTCCAGACGAATATACTGAAGAAAGCGTAAGCAGGCAAGACATAAAGCAATATTTTGTCATTGCCCTTTTTCAAAGACATTACATATGACTGTTCTGCAGCACTGGTTCAGAAGCAGAGTAGTTGAGCAGAGCACCCAGACAGCAAGAGTTGCTGCAGCAGGTAGTTTCTCTGGGATTTTCATTAACTAAGTACAGTTTAATATGCTGGGATTCCCATCTCCCTAGTGGATGCACAGTCTGGGGATGAGGGAAGAAGGGATTATTATGGTGCTGTCTCAATGAGCTCGCCCTGCTAGCACTTTGCTCATGGTCATTGACGAGGTTTCTCCTGCTGTGCGGTGCTAATCTGGCAATTTCAGGCAAAATATGAAACTATAAATGAGGTTGGATAGTTTACCTTATGAATACAGGTGACCACCTCCAGAGCGCTGGCCGTGGAGGTGCTTCTCCTTACTGGAAATGAAGCACAGTAATGTATATACAAGCCACGGATGCTCTATTTGGCCATAAAAAAACTTCAAAAATATCCCTGATACAGCAGCAGTGTCCAATGTGTTAAATGCCCCATTGGGAAAAAGCCATTTTCCTTCTGTTAGCGCCTTGGCCCGTGTCCTACCACCTGCTGCAAAGGCCACGTCAGCGTGTGCTGCTAGGTCACGCCACAGAATCACAGAATATTCAAGGTTGGAAGGGAGCTCCAGAGAGCATCCAGTCCAACCTTCCTGTTCAAGCAGGGACACCCAGAGCACGGGGCACAGGGCGGCATCCAGGCGGGTTTGGAAGACCTCCAGAGGAGGAGACTCCACAACCTCCCTGGGCAGCCTGTGCCAGGGCTCTGTCACCCTCACAGTGAAGAAGT